>VWZO01003828.1:4501-27741 GCA_013396975.1 Bucco capensis | reverse complement strand
AGGTTGTGGCTGCCCCATCCCTGGCAGTGTTCAAGGCCAGGCTGGATGTGGCCCTGGGTGACCTGGTCTAGTGACTGGCATCCCTGCTCAATGCAGGGAGGTTGGAACTAGATGATCTTTAGGGTCCCTTCCAACCTGGCCATTCTATGATTCTATGTCTAATCCCCATCTGTAGTGTCCTCTTGAGACTCTAGCTATGTCACCAGGCAGAACTTGATTGCTTTCTGCTCTAGTAATTGTGGCTCTTTGGGAAGTGAGATTGATTTTGCTCATTTTGGACTGCGAAGATCCAGTGTAGGCCTGTTGTCACACAATATGAGGTGGTGTCAAGCACTAAGCAATTTGATGTTCTATAGCATTTGTTGTGACCCACACAGCTGGCAGCATCAGGAGCAACAGTGTGAAACATGCTCCTCAGCTAGATGAGTATTCCTCTGCTCTATACAACCAAAATGTTCTTGATACTTCTGCCTGTTGCAGTGAGTATTTTGGCTTTTTTTCTCTCTTGTCTGATCTTTTGCTGGTTGATTAGAATGGTTATGGTGTTTGCATCTACTGGACTTAGTAAATATTTTTGGTATTTACAGAGATCATTACATAAAACAAAAGGAATACTTACTCTAGCACTTTCAGTTCACAAGATAGATGGGACAGAAGGTCAGTAATTGCACTGTTGCATGAAGAAGACATGAACAGTTGAAATTTGAAGTTGAAATTTGCTTTCTCCTATGACAGGAGGAAAAAAAATAAAAAAAATCAAAAGTCTTACTTTGGTTGTTGTGCATTTCCTTAAAGTATTAGTGAAAATTCTAGACATAGCACTGTGTATAATATATTTTATCTTTCTTTTATTAAGGCTGATATTTACACCAGCTGGTGTAAAGCATTCAGTCAATATTTTATATCAGTGACTTTTCAGAAAAACTGTGTCATTTTTGAGGATTTTGGACATTTGAGATAGCCACTAAACAACACTACAACTTTTGTATCTTAACAGTGATGGTTAATTTGACAATTAATATTTCAAATTAACAGTATAATTTATTTTAAATTTACACAAATTTTGGGACTCGTAGTTTGGAAATTTTCCAGACACAATTTAGGTGGCTATGAGATACGTATGATAGTAAGATATAATATCAAACTGAATCATAAGAAGAGATGGAGACAGTAATCTACCAAAAGGGAAATAAAAGAATCAACCAGAACTATAAAAACCCAATTTTAAAGCAAGCATCAATGATCATGCACAAATGACTCAGATCATGTTTAAATTCCAGGACTGTTTGAAGAAATTACTCTGCATAGATTTTTTTTTTCATTACCATTAAATAAGAAATCTTTGTGATTATCTGATATATATATATATATATACACACACACCAATCAAGTCTTTCAGAATATTTTGTTACCAAGAATCACAGGGTATTTCTCACAAAGGATAGATGTTCTTGACCCCTGTAGAGAAAATTTCAGTTCATTCATTAAAGGTGCCACTTAAGGCAGAAGTATTCTTGTGTGCAAGATGAAATAAAATCATATTGCACTTCTTGCAGGTATTGTGGGATTTCAAGTTATATTCTTAGGTGTGGTTATTTTATTAATAACTAGTATGTGGATATTTTAAACATCAAAACGGTTAAGCCACGAGTGTGGAAGTTTGATATTAGTAGTTTCCCACTGATATATTACCAGGATTTATGAGGAATTACAGGCGAGTCCTATGTGCAGCATTTGAATAAAATCTCTTTTCCATACATTTTATGTCCTATTTTGGAGTATCTCAAATCTACCTGGCCTTATAAAGATTGGATTTTTGATAAAAATAAATCAACTTATTTTTATTTACAGAATAAGCATGTAAGTTTGGTCTTTTGGAGATCTGTAAACCTCTCCAATCTTATTTGCACAAGAAGGAACTTTGGATAGAGGTCACCAATTCACAAATTCTATTTCATACAAGGTAATCAACACTTGATAGAGAAGATAACCTCTGATGCCACTACCTGCCCTTCCTTTAGAAGGAGATTTTTCTGAAATTTAGACCATGATGATGCACAACTGCTGGGAAAAAGCTGTACAGAGAGGACAAGGATTCAGTTTGAGCTTAAGATTTTCTTTTCATCGTGGCAATTTCTTTTACCGTTGAAGAGCAGACAAAGTATTAAGGTCAGAGTCTCTTCTCATATTACATTGGAAAAGGTTTCAAATTTTCTAACTTCAGCAGCTCTGATTTGCATCAGTATAAAAAGAAGGAAAATTCTTTGCCATACCAACGCACATCTGCTGCTTCTCTCTCCATCTCATCTTCAAGGTTAATTAAGCAAGTGCATTGGCCTTACTTCCTACAAGCCAATGATGTTGCACATATTCCATCTACCTGAATGTAAAACCCATTCCTTTTTTTTTCTACTGATCTGTGTCCCTCTGTTCTCCAGTTGCAGAAATGCACTTTCCTTTCCTCATCCTTTTCTCATTAGCATGTTTAATGACTTCTGTATATATCACCCCTGAGACAAGCCATTCTCTGTAATTTTTTCTCAGGCAGTAGCTTAGAATAAAGAACTATTTGATTCTCTATACAAATTGTTCTAGCAAAATAAATCAAATAGAATTTATTTAGAGAAAATGAACAGGTATAATCTTGTAATGGATTAACAGATACAGTACAGAATATATCTGTGCAGTTAATTGTGGCATTTTGATTTGTTTATTAAACCAATATTGCATTAATATTCCCTGCAGATTTTTTCAAACAATTACAGTTGGGGGTAATGTGGTAAACAGATTCTAAAAATTATTTTATTTAGCAATTGCATATAGTGTGCCTTCAGAGAAAGCAAAAGCAATTTGTAAACATGGAAATTTAATCCTGAAACTCAGCTATTGTATTTGGAATATTGGGGGGTATATATATTAGTGAATGGAAAACATCAAATTTGTCTGAAACCATTAGCTGAGCAAACAAAAAACAGACCCTAAGTGCAAACTAAGCTGTCTCTTCCTCACTATGTACTCTGTAAATACAAACTCTCATTATAAACATTTAGGATTTAGAGATGTCTCATGCACAGCATCCCAAATGTTACAACCTAATTAAAAATGAATGGTCCCTTAACACATTAACACTTAGCCTTTAAATGCTTTCAAGAGGCATTTTCTCCTCTTAGTGTTTTGAGAAGCAATCAAGAGCTTCTTTTTCTCTTTAATTACTATCTTTTCATCCTTTCCAGGAACATGTAATTAGCCAAATGTTTACATCCTTTTGCATTAATGAGACAAATTATTTTCCACATGTTAAGGTGTTTTAACCTTAGATACGATAGTTATAAGGCCTCCAAGGTAACACTAAGTTCAAATCTATGCTTTAATTAAAATTATATTTGAGTGTAGTTATTGGGGCCACAAAATGTAATTTGCTGTATCAATGGTCATTACTCTTTCAAAACTGTATATTTACTGTGTCCCGCGGCCTCAATCAAAATCTTCATAGGTAATTGTCTTGCTTTGTAGCTTTATTTGGACAGATAGTGTTCATTTCCTGTTATATTATATTGTGTTCATCTTCTCTGATGTAGTTTCTGCTAGCAGAGGGCATTTCACCCCTTTTTTATCTGATACAGAATTCCAGATAGCAGTTGTTTATCCTAAGTAAAATGCTTGTTACCCTTTAATATTTTTACTGTGATGAATAAAAATACAGAATAAAGCCACCTAGAATTTCCTAAGACATCAGGAACATGACACAGACACCTACCAAGTGCTAGTGCTAATGCCTACAACTGCTATCAGGAGTAACTATGATTACACAGAAGATTTTTACAGTCTTCTGAACTGATGGAAGTGGTCATTCAAATACCATAAACAGCTGGTAATAAGCCCACTAGCTTGTCAGTGAGTAATATTTATTTATCACCAATCAGATAAAGATGTGCAATATGAGTATGTTTTATTCACTCCTGCCATCAGCTCAAAGCATAACTTCTGGAGCCTTTTACATGTCTTCTAAGAAAGCTAAGCAACTTAACAAAGTCTATCTACAGAAGAAGCCATTAGCCATTGCAGTAGCATTGCTACCACAAGTTTGTTAAAGAGCATCTGACCCAAGAAACAATGACTGAATTTGAGGACAAGTGGTCCAAAGGCTCTGGGGAACCTCTGATCTGCTTGTGATGCTGCTTTGACACTAAGAGACAGTTGTTGGTGTGTATGTGACAGGGGTTTCATTTTGAAGTCTCTAAAAGTGAGCCACATTGCAGCTTTGAGTGGTCCTTTTATACCATGAAAGGGGCAGTATTTATGAGCTGCATGCCCAGGTATTTGTCATAGAAATACGCAGAGGAGGCTTCAGATTACAAAATATAATGAGACAGTAGAAAGGATCTGTAGAAGGCAGAAAACAAAAACTTGTTAGAATCTCATCAAGATAAGTTTATCTTGAGAGAAAGGGGGAGAGAAAGAGAGAGAAAGGGAGAGAAAGAGAGAAAAAGAGAAAGAGAAAGAAAGAGAGAGAGAAGGAAGGAAAAAAAGAAAAAAATAAAAAGAATTTAAATGTTTATACAGCATAAGAATGTTACCGGAGTGAAAAATATTGTTAATATGGGAAAATCCCCCTAGTGCAATAGGTAGGATGTAACTAGTCTGCCCCCGCCCAAAACATTCTGGTGCTATGGAAGCAGAATTATGAATTTATTGTAGAGCAATTTATATTAACCCAGGATAATACCAGTGAAGATGCTGCACTTTAAAGGAATGCTAAAGCTGAGATCCCATATGAGAACCATATTACTAGTAAGAGAGAGTATTCACTAAGAAATACAGTTTTACAGCTGAATTTTTTGTGCTTAGCTCGAGAGAATTCTTAAATCCAATTTACTTGTGGTGCTGCCGGCAACTGCTAGCTAGGGAATAGACAGATCCACTGCATTTTCTAAGTACTATTTTCCAGTTTGAAACCAAAAGGCTTTTTTTTTCCTTCAGGGGTTTCTCACAGGAAGCATTCCTCTGAGACTCTTCTCAAAAACAAAGTGATCTATTTATGATCTATTACTCTGATGAGTTTTAAAAAAGAAAACTATCTTTTTACTGCTACAAATCACCTGGTTTTGGTAAATGAAAATGGTTGCATGTCCAGTCTCTCACTCTACCCAAATAGGGGGAAAAAAAAGACCACACTCCTATTAAAAGAAAAAAAAAACAACAACAAGAAACCCACACACAACAAAACCCTGGGAAAAAATGTGACTGGATAAGAAATAAAAAAGCACTGAAAGGGAACAGTTTCATTTTAGCAATGGGGTATTTAGTCATGTGATCTTCCTTTAGTCCATTAGAGCTATACCAAAGATACACATGCAAGTTTAATCCCTTATTAATTACTTCATTTGCATATGTAAGTGGTTAAAGGATTTGTTTCCAACCACCAGAGTTTTTCCATCAAGACATTTGGATACATTGAAATAAAGGATAATATTAAAGTAGCCGTATTCCCTTAGGAAAACACTTTTGATGTTGCAGTAAGAAAAATACCATGTTGTTTGTGATATACAGAGCTAATAAAATGATAGATAACAAGCAAGATTTTTCAGATGACAATCATGCAGTTCTCTAGTTCTCCCAAAGGCAGGTAAAAATTAGATTCCCCTTGCCCCCAAAAAGCCCTCCTGCTCATGCAGATCATGTGTCTAACTTCCATGCCTAATGGTTGATGGGGTGTCTTTTTTAAGTAAAAAGTGACATGCATGAAGAGAAATACTGTCTATTTTCAGGTGCATGTGATTTCTGCAGTGACAACCTTTACTGGAATTTGTTTGTCAGTCACACGAATTGCTACCATCAGAAACAAAAGGCTAAAACAGAAAGCAAAATTTCACAAGAAAAGATTTTAAATACCTCTCATCTAATCTTCACAAGCACCTGCACTTAGGTCACTCTCTCATTCCTTACTTTGAAGAACAATAGGGAAATTGTAGAGGCTTCAGAAAAGACAGCATCCTCTGCTCCACACCCAGCTCACCCTCCTTTGCAAAGCAGTGTATGTCTGCTGCTCCCTGACACATGAAGTGGGTATTCAATTTTCCAAACAGCTGGAAGAGTTATTTTAGAAACTGCTTATTAAAATGTAGGATCCCTCCCTCCCCAACACACATTTATCACTCTATTCTGTGCTTTTTGCTCTAGTTCAATATCAAGCGTGAGGTTCCTATTAAAGCAAATGTACCTCAAAAAGCTAAAGCATAGATTATGTTTGTCTTTTCATGGTGGCACTGTGTAGCACAATAATTTCTAGAGTGCAACCATCATTCAGTCACACTGACCTTCAGTTGCACAATGAACTACATTTTTAATAGAGGGAGAAAAGCTTTTAAACTGGCTATTTAGCTGTAGGTTACAAAAGTTTTTTGAGTATTTGGGAATTTTGTATTTTTCTTTCCAAGAGGTTAAGTGATGGGAAGATAAACCAAACCATCATTAGATACTGCTCATGCTGCAGAATAGCATTGTGTAATGACAGAAATATTATTTCGTAAATTATATTAAGATCCAGGAAATACATTTTATTGTATGGGATGAGATTATGAAGCCAAATATAGTGTGACCAGTTTACGGATACATGCATCTATATCTATATGTGTGCATATCATAGAATGGTTTGGGTTGGAAGGGACCTCTGGAGGTCATCNAGCTGAGTTCCAGGGCAGACTTCAGGGAAGTGGCTTAATGTGCAAATCACCCGGAGAAAAGCCTCGCCTGGTGTGGGGAGCCCTGGGATACTTCGCTCCCTATTTAAGGGGACAGAGACGTCACATGCTCTCTCTTTTTCATTCTCCCTCTGCCCCTGCACCTTCACCAAGACAGCACACAGGAGAGACAGGACTGCTACGTGGCCTCTGCCATCTTGACCACACGGTGCTTTGCTTTCCATCTAGACCAGGAACTTTTCCCCTTCAGNTCATCTAGTCCAACCCCCCTGCAGTGGGCTACAAAAAGTGTTAATTTCAAAGAAAATTTCAAATCTTCCTGAGAAAACTGTAACACTAATTTTCTGCTGAAGTCAGTTAATAATATTTTAATCATTTAACACCTTGTAATGGGGTACATGAAACAGGAAATTCTTTGTGTCCACCTTCCCTACTCCTTCTTCTCCCAAAGCTGTTTGGTTTTTTTTCCAAACTGGTCTGCTGCTGGCCTAGCTCCCCCTCCCCCAGCAAGCTGACACTGGTAGCTGTGGCAACAAATGGGTGCGTGTGGGGCGGGCTAGAGCAGCACTCAAGCCAAAGCCGAGAAGCNTTCTTCCTTTATCCTGGGAGGGGGAGGCTCTTTTATCTGGGTCTTCCCCAAAAATTGCCTTGTCAAACCAAGACACATCTAAAACTTTTTAACAGGTCTTCCTCACTTGCTGGTATCTTTTGAGTAAATTCACAAACTTGGGTAAACTCAGTCTACATAATCGGTCATTATTCATAATAGAATATGTGAGCAGTATATTTATGTGTATTCATATGCACTATCTGTCTTTTATTAGGTAGAACAAATGGTTGATTACTACTGTATTATTTATCGCAACTTTTTTTATAAATCTGTAACAGTGCTTTTTATCTTTCCAGCAGTATACGAAATGGTCACCTTACTGAAACCAAGTCCTTCAGTAACATCAAACAGTGACATGTTATCAACACAAAAGATATGCTTGCCTTTGGACAGACCTTAAATATTTGGCATCACTGAAACAATTACTGAACATTTTTGCCAATGTCAGTATGTTTTTATTGCTTTTGGAGGGCTTTTTTATTTGTGCATGCTCCTTCTTATGACTCGGAGGTAAAAATCTGTCTTGTTTATCTTACAGGTTCAGAATAAACAAGCTAGGGAGAGAGCAAGAAAGAGTATATACACACTTCTTTAAATTACGTCTTACATATATTTGTTGGGTATTCATAATACATGTGATTAGAAACTTTTCAGTAACTTCCCTGTGCAAACAAGCAAGAAATAGTTCTATCAGTAGTCTCTAGGATATACCTATATCTACATGGAAAAGTTTAGCTATGTAGGTATTTCATTTTTAATCACAGCAAAATGTTAACACAGTCATTGACTGTGTAAGTCAAACTTGATTACTTGAGATGTGTAGCTATAGCTAAGCTCTCAGACATCTGGGAGTAGACCACGTGTCTAACAAGGGAATGGATTGCTCCTAAAGCCAAGAACATCCTTGCATCCTTCAGCAGAGATACAGGCTCCCAGCTGTCACAGAAGAGCCCATTTATCTTCCCATTCTGTAGTGCCACATCAAGCAGTGCAGCATTGTGAACCCACAGAGTATTCATTCTGGTGAGTCTAACAGAGCAAGTAGAAGGAAAAAATTGGTGGGAAAGACTTTCAATTAGGTAAATTTTTAACATAAGTAATTAGTGCAATGACAATACACCCTCTGATCATCTCTGTTGCACAGAGAGTGAGACTGAGTCCTTTCTAGGGCACCAGTTTAAGCATCACCAGCCTCTCAATGCATTCATGATTTCCTGAGCCTCTCAGGCATGCCTCTGAGTAGCTCCTTAGCCAAATGATTGTGCCAGGGAAGCCCTACTAAGGAAAAAAAGACAACATAACAGATATTTAACCTAAAATTCTCATGGAAATCTACTATTTACTGCTAGCTTCCTGGATGTGGCTCCAGCCCATACCTGCTTAGTCTTTTTAACTTAAGCTTCCCCTGGCACTATGTCAGCACCCTGAAGATCAGCACAAACTGCCATAGTGTTTCAGAGGTTGAGAGACAATACTGAGCACCTGGAAAGCAAATATACTTATTAGCCCCAGACACTAAAGCAATTGCTTCCCTGGATCAACTGCTCCACTGTTACCTTACCCAAGAGAGCAAGTTGCTAGCAGTGGAGGGTGAAATCAGCTTTCCCACATACATTAGTTCCAAAATCCTTTCTTTATACAATATTATGTTAGAAATTATTTATATTCATAAAAGGACTTAATGATCTGGGAAATTTTCATTTCCTTTGGAGACCTGTATGAGGCCAAGTGTACCAGAACTTCTTTGAGATCGAGATTTATTGTTTTATAAGTAATTTGAAATGATGTACTTACTGAGAAGTATAATAGCCTAAATACCAGTCACAGAATCTCTTTCTTATCAGTGGCAGAACATTATGATTTTTATTATAAATATATACATACACATTATTTATGTAAATTTAAATTACCTGTTCGTACATGGATATGAAGTTTTTGAAGTGACTAATGTTCTTTAATGCTAGTCCAAATTCATTTAAAATTATTAAGAATTGCTTATTTAGACTGTGCTGTTGGGATATTAATTTTCTTTAGCTATTTTCTTAGGAATACATGGAGAATTTATACGTAAAGAAATTTTAAATTAAAAGTGCTAGATATTTTAACTAAGAGTTGTTACACATTATTATTCAAACATTTTCTTTTTAGAAATCTGAGCCAATTTTGAATGATTGCATTTGTGGGATAAACTAGACAACATATCCCTTAGAGTGCAGCCTATAAATATGACTATTTTGCAATCAGACAAATATAGTGTAGCTCTAATTCAGTGCTTCAACCAAATAAAATCTTTCTGATGTCAACACAAGAGATAAACTGGTCATGATACAGGCTTAAAATAAAAGCCTTAACAAATTCTCCTTAATTCAGAACCTATACAAATGCAGAGTACTCATGGCTCTGACAGTAGAAGAGTCTACATAGATATTGTGCATAGTTTAGCCTTCAAGCTTGTTCTTAAGCAGTGAATATGAAAAAGAAATGAGTGTACAGGATTGCTGTTGTGGTGCCTTTTTCTGCATGCTACCATTTTTACAATATTTCTTAGTCAAGGTTATAACTTCTCAAGAAAACAGAAATTTTTCCTTTCCTTGTAAATCTTTTTGCTTCATACACCACTGATATACTCAAATCAATTATGGTAATCCAGCAACACGAAAACATAGCAATCAAATAATCGCTTCATTATTTTCTGTTGGTGTATTTATAACAGCAGCATAAGATAACTGCTGTACTGTTATTGTGAGAACTTTTTTTTTGTATGGTTAATCAACTTTGAAATCATTATATAAATGACCAAGTATTACTTCTTACCTGCAAACAGCTGAAAAATAATATTGGTTTGATATTAAAGATTGTAAGATTCTTCCTTCTTTTTCCACCATACTCTTCTACGGGTGATAAATTATGGTTAAACAAAACACAAAGCAGATAGCAGACATTTGCTTTTCAGGAGACCTTCTGGGCTGATAAAAGTACAGTAAGTCATAAATGTTTAGTTTATTAAAATCTGTGCTTCATGTCACTTTAAAGAGAAAGTTATGCTCCTTTAAGTAATAAAAATATCCTGCCCAAGAGTGATAAATAATCACAGATGTGAATGGTTCCTTTTGCATTTAGTGCATTCACCTGGAAAAGAATTAGTCACTGCAAAATACTGTCCACCATCTAAAGTGAATAAGCCTTTTCTAATGAGGCTGTGAATGCCAGATGAGATAAGCAAGTACAACATGATAGGAGGATATTAATCTGTACGTACCCTGGAATGCCCAGAAAATCGATGTATTGGACTCATCTGTGTATTTATACACTTTTGAAATGTCTGTGTTGGAAAAATAATCAGTTGGATCCACAAGACATTTAAATTTATATCAATTAAGTGTAATTTTCACTGCTCATTGTAGTCAAAAATTCTTTTTCTAGGATTAATGTCTTCTCCCCCACACAAAAATCATTCTGTATGTTTGATCTAGGATGTTCATATTTATTTCTTCAATGCATGAGAAAATTTGAAACAAACAAAATAATCTAATATTAAGATCAACAGAAAATTATCAAATGCTTATCACTTAATTTTTATTGTAACATTGAAAATTGCAACATTTTTGTGATTGTAAGGCACATAGACTCACAAGTGAATAAGGAGAAGTATATTCTATTTATTATCTGATGTCCAGAATGCCTAGATTTCTAAACAAAGTTAAAGGCATTGTTTATTCCAAGTGAGATAGAGAGCACATTTTTATGCTTCATGCCTCTTTAATGTTGGTACATAAAGCTCTGAGCTTTTTAAACCAGAATGAAGCCTTTATTTCCTTTAAAATGTGTTGGTAAATATAGGGTACTCATAACAAAAAAGCTGTGCAAAGAAAGTTTCACACCTGGTGTTTCAATAAGTACCTGTTGGGTTCTTTGGAAAATGACAGAGAAAAACAACACAGAGAACTATTCCTATGAAAACTTGAGCTACTCTTGGAAATAAAGCTTCAATCCTTGTACAAGGTTAATATAATAGCTTTTCTTTGCCTTTGTCCCAAGAATACATGCGACTAATAGGCTACTATTCTTTATAAAATTCCAAAGCGGAAAAAATTAGTTATTACTAAAAGAAACAAAGAAGAAAAAAAAAATGGAAAATTTACACTCAAAGGAAATAATCTGGCAGAATTATTTTCAGATATTCTTATGAGCCTTATAATGTACAAAATGGAGAAGATGAGTCCCAAGGGCCATGTTCTCAACTCAGGTGCCTAGGTGTGGTGGGATGAATAAATGCCACTTAATTCAAGCCATTTCCTTTGTGCAAGGCACATCATAGGGAGCAGTTTTACAGTACATATGGTACTAGTATACTTCACTGCTAAATATATTTTAAATTCTAGTTGTAGATATTCATGTATCTAACCTCTTCACGCCAATAACACTGAAATATTCAGCTAATTGCTATGGATCATTTTTTCATTCTTTTTTTTTTTCTTAATAAGACCACCAAATAAGAGCTAATTTGATATCAATAGTGGTTATTTTAAAAAAAAAAAAAAAAGGAAAGCGGGGCGAGAGAACAAAAGAATTTAAAACTAACACTTCTGACTACTAAAGCTTATAGTTACCATACCACAATGTCATCAAGCACTGATCTTTTTGTCAGATTACAATGCTAAAACAGCTGTAAATTGTTATTGCAGTGGAGTATTTAATTTTTCATTGAATGATTCAAGTAAGAGTGCAATGTAGAAATGCAGAAATCTCATCTAATTACTGCTTTCCCTGCATTTTAAATGGGAAGCTACTGAACTTGTGCCAAGAGACTTCTAAATATCTGCAAGTAAAATTTAATATGCTTTGAGTTTTTCAAGTCTAAGGGTGGTCTAGGAATAAAATTCTGGAATAGTAAATAATGACCAGATTTAAGAAAATATTTTTCAGGCATTAAATTTCTACAAACAGTTTTGTACATGATTTCTGAACACAGATAACAAGAAAAGATAAATACAAGAAGATTTTTTTTCTGGTACAATACTTCAACTATAGAAGACTCTCTACGGTGGGTAAGTCGTAGTTCTCTCTTTTTAAAGTCAACGACACATATTTTAATCATGCTAGTATATGTTGAAAGTAGGATCAATGGAGTAAAAAACCACAAAAATTTGAGGCATACAGATTGGGTCTGCTTTGTGTAAACAAAGGCAGAAATAAGCAGTGTATTTGTAGGAAGAATTACAGTTACAGGAAGCAGTGCCAGGCTTGCTAATACAGCACAGCTCTGCAGCCTTTAGCCTGACATCATGTTGACTGCATTCTGCTCCTTTGTCCCTAAAATGAGGGGTTGTTCATATTTATACTAACAGCATGCCTAAAAATCTAATTATGCACAACTGAGACAGCTGCCCCATCCATGTTTTCTTCTTAATCCACAACTGCAATCATTAGATTTATGAATATGTTAAAATATTGCAGAAAAGCAATCTATCTTGTTATAAATGGATCATGTGTTCTGAAAGAATAAAAGCTAGTCAGCCTATTGTTTGACCTACAGTAGCATTACTGGCATAAATGAGAAGAGACCCAGCTGGGTCTCACTATTTCTAACATTTTCCTCTTCTGGTGCAAACAGTAGAAAGAAGAGTAGCTAAGATTTAGTCTAACATTTTCCATCAAGAAGGGAGTGGACCTTGCATTCAAGCACAACTTTAAATAACATTGTAAGCAACTTTGCAACCGTGAGTTTGGAAAAGGTGGTTATTTTACTCCTATATATATATAAATACATAAATACACATATATATATATATAGATAGATAGATAGATAAATGTGTGCTTCTATGTGAATATTGTTCTCAGGCAAGAATTTTTATACTGCTTCTTCACTTTTATGTACTTTGTGGTACTGCATGGTGGAATACACTAAAAGCAACGGTAAAACAAAAAAACTAGTGAAAAAAGGAAAACCAATATGCATTTTTGTGTATAACCCAGAAACAAACAAAAAAAAAAAGTTCAAGAAAAACGTTAACAGAAAAAGTCAATAAATGCCAACAATTGTTAGGTTGGGTTTTTTCCATACCTAAGAAGCTTCTAAAGTTTCATTATCCTTTCTTAAACCATTACAGCCACCATCCTTTGGATCCTAAGCTTTGTGCTGTAATTACAGCTGGCTTTCATGTATCCTGTAATTTTTTTCTTTTATCACCCAGCCCAGATAAATAACCAAAAGGGTCATAAAGCCAAAGAGTATGTGTCTTTATAATAGACTTCAGCAAGTAGTCAGGGCTTGGGGATTATATTGTAGACACCAAGGCCATAAATATTTAAATTTGGTGGATTTATAATTTTAAAAGGAGCTATGCTGTTGGAGAGATTGATTTTCTTTTTCTTTGCTTTATAGAGCTTGATTTCATTACATAGTCTACTGATTTATTTCACATCTGAATGTATTTCAATAACACAATAAAATCTATTTATGTATCTCCCCCAGAGTCCTTCAAAAGAAATCTCAAGAAATCTGTTCTATCATTCTGTTGAACATGTATTCCAGGTTCTTCTAGACTAGTCTAACAGTTTCTGTTGGAATATGGTGATAAATTCTTAAAAAAAATTACTTCTAAGATTTTCAAATTTCTGGGTTCTTTTAGTTTTAATCATGTTTAGAAAGTTTTCAGTTACTGATACATACATTTCTTCATCTGAATTTAATTTTAATTGGTATTATGTGTGCACTTAGTATTCTTAATTAAATTTAGTCATCAGTTTTTATTCTGCTACTATGTTTAGCTCTTGTAGCCTGTTTCTATATAGAAGATGGTGCTCAGGTACAGTGCAACAGAAAATTTTGAAACATGACAGCATAAGTCCTGGTAGAGACAGGGACTATGAGATGTTTTTTGCTTGTGGGACTTCACTGTAGTGCACTGCACACATCAAAGCACCAGTGTACTCTAGGCTCCTCAGAGACTGTAGAAATCAGATTTCAGAGCCAAAAAAAGCACAGTTTTCTTTGAATTCAGGATTTCAGGATAAATAGACTTCTTCAGAAATCCAGCTTGAGATTTCATAGGTATCTATGAAAACAAACAAACAAACAAAATGGCAACAACAAAAAACCTGCAAATAATCTAACAAAAATAAAAAAAACACACAAAAAAATACAAACCCCCAAATAACTGTAAATAACTGGGACATCTGTTCTGAGTGCTTACTGTTGCAGAAGGAACCCATACCCATCCTGTGTATTTGATCTAAGCCCCCCCCCCTTTTTTTGTAAAGCACATCTAAAAATCTTTAAAATAGTAAACATCTTCAACAGCTATATGGCAATATACAATTGCAATTGCTATTAATATTTAAAGTGACTAAAGTGTACTCCAGTACAGTTTTAGCCTACCTAAAGGAACCACTTCTGAGACTCACATAAACAGCTGCTCTTTCGGTGCCTAAAGATTTATCCCATAAAATATCTTCAGTTAAACATCAGGTGCCTGAGGCTCCATGTAGACAAGTGTGACACAAGGATGACATGAAATCTTGCCTATATATATATATATATATTCGGTAACATGCCTTACATCTCTCCACTAAACACAAATTTGACAGGAATTTTCACAGCGGCATTCCATCTGCACTGTCCTCAAGAGAAAGAACTTTATCTCCTCTGGAATAGCTCCAAGAAACACTTTTGTCCAATTAGTTAGACAGACGTAATTACCAGGAAGATTAACATACTTTATGCAGAAATTCTCAGCCATGATAGTAAATCATTACTTACACAACTGCAGCATTTAGCAGATAAAGCAGAATTCTGTCTCTATGTAGTCCTTCAATGGGCTATGATTAAGCAGCATATGATAATGAACAAATACACACTTAAAACAGGCTTAAAGCTTTTTAATGTCCAGTTGTTCTGGAGGTTTGTACTCCTTACATTTATAATTAATAGTGAACTGTAACTTTACTATCCCTAAAGCAATTTTTTTCCCTTAGATTTTTTTTTCAGGTAATAAACTGGATTTCTCTTTCAATCTAGTGAACGGATCCCTTCTGTACTACATCAGAGGAGTGTTTGCAATGAGGTTATCTTGGGAGCTCTCTAATACCAATGAAGATTTGGGAAACAAGGAGGAAAAGCTAATTTGGCCAACAGCCCAGTTTTGGCAAAGTTAATCAAAATATAGTTTACATCCCCGCGTTGCATTTTAGTTACTGAGCTATCATTGTTTGAAAGATGTTTGTTTGTTCAACTCATTGCACATCTTGACAGGTACAAACAAAACAAAAAAGACCACCTATGAGTCTTCCTTTCTGTTTAACACTTTTCCTTTCAGAAAATAAACAAGAATATTTCAGTGTAAGAGCTCAGACTTTTGTTATTCATAGAACTGCTGAGAGAAGAACAAACTTAAAATATTACTAGAGATTACAGCAAAGTATCTACACCATCATAATGAATAGGGAAGCAACTAAATCCATTGATATTGGACTAAATTAACAAGGGGTAACTCAAACTGTCCTGATTCTGAAACTTTGTGATGGCTAGAAACAGCACATAAAAATCTGCTCAGAACTGACAACACACTTTTAGTGTGTTGGTGTATCAGAGAGTAACCAGCATGTTTTTGAATACTTTAAGCTCCAATTTTTGCACTTCTGCTCACAGTCTGTAGTCTCATTGTGAGGCAGTTTCCTTGAAAAGGGTTCAGATTACTCATGAGTGCATAAGTGGAGTTGGTGGAAGAACTGTCAACTAAATATCATAAGCTGCACAAAGAAGAAAACATGACACTGTGGCTTCAAAAAATATGTCAACTCTAAGCACACAAGAATAAAATTAACTTTGAAACTGCAACAGAAAGAAATAGGGACCATTATCTCAGCAAATCCAAACACACTAACTGTGGGTTCATCTTATCTAGGTGAGTAGAAAAATATTTTGGAAAAATATATTGGATTTCAAATTTATATTTATTTTTTTTTAGAAAACATGCATCATTCAGGTACTGATTCTGAAATAATAATACCATTTAAGGCAAAAACCTGACAAGACTACCTAAAATCAACTCAGTTTATCATAACTTAAATTAAAGGTCTGATAGCTCAAGAGCTGCTCTGCTGCAAAGGCTTGTTCCTGCTAAGAAAGGGAGTCCTCAATTTTGGTTTTCTAAAGCAGTATGTGCACACAATCTGGTCACTGTTGATGCAAACTTCTCTTCCTCCACAGCTCCTACCACATGAAGATGTACTTCTATATTTCATCCAAGCCATATATTTATGCATAATTTTGGAATTTCATCCTTTCTTTTTTCTTTGAAACATTTTCCCAGTTGTCTTGGTAATCTCTTTAAATTGTCTTAGTTACCGTTTAAAATACTAACTTTAATTCAAATACTGCAGAACAGGTTTTTCTTGCTAATGAAGTCTACCACAGATTACCAAAATCAGTAGATTTAAAACTCTGTTTATTTAAATGAGTTCTAAATTAAGCTTTCAGCCTTGTAAAAGCCACAATGCACTTAGTATCCTTTTGAAGCTCTTCTCCTGCATAAAATTGACATGGTTTGGCATGTACATAAACAGAAGACACTCATCAGTTTTCAGCTCTCATGACTTGGACAAAATCCCTGGACCAGCTGTTTCAGTTTTAATACCTTTGAGAGCACACATTACAAGCACTGAAAAAACATCACCAAACATTTTCATAAGTGAATTAGTAGGAGGCATGAAACCATCAAAGATAGCTCACTGGATTCTATTTGTGACTCCTACTGACATCAAACCAGACCCTAAGTAAGAAAACTGTTGGTTAACAGCTTTAAACAAAAACATTTGAAGATGCCAAGTGTCAAACAACCACTAAAGATACATTAGCTCCGGTTGAATTGTCTTTTAGACAATCACTCTTTTTTCTAACTATCAGAATGTAGGGCAAAATTAGTCTGGGTCAAAACATAATGCTGCTAACCTCCAAGGAGAGCCAGAATTTCCTCTCCAGCACAAAGACTGTTGCTGGGATAATAAAGGAAGCGTGGCCTATTAAAGTTCTGCAGATATAGCAAAGGCTTCCCTTACCAGAGTGATACAAGCATTTCAGCAGCAATAAATCTAATTTCCATATGTTGTTCATTAACCCCAGTAGGCAGCTAAACACCACACAGTCATATCCATAAATAGATTTGATATTATGAAAGTAGCTTTTGAAACAATAAGCATAAAAAAAACAAGACACAACAGATCAAAACTTGGTAGACATGAAAATAAATCTTAAAAAATCCCAACACATATGAATTAAAAAGATTTTGTTAGAAGAAACGTATGTTCCAGAGATAAAATTTTATGGCAGTAAATGAGTAATGAGTTAAGTAGAATTGCTGTAACATAATATCCCTAGTTCCAGAGAAATCTGCAGTGTATTTTCTCTAGATATGTGGAAAATGGTCAAACTGGAATTTAGAGCACGTCAAAGATCAAAAAGTTACTTATTTCATTCCTAAGACAGTGAATAAGAACAGTATAGCAGAACATGAAAATATCAGGTAGTATAGTTAAAATAGTGTTTTTGAAGCATGAGTTTTATAAAAGCATGTATTCNCAAATTTCTTTTGACAGGGAAAGAAGTTTTTAAAAGAGGCATTAATAATCACACAATTAAAAGTAATAGTTAAGATTGATCACAAACCAGCTAGGAAAAAAAAAGAATTATATTAGAAGAATATATATATATTATATATATATAATATTATATGTTATATATTATATATTATATTATATTATATGAAAAAGAATCAATAGCATTTTGTACTAGAGACAAAGACTGAATCAGTATAATTCAACTTTTAAAGACATGGCTATAAAGGAGACTAGATTTACAAATGCAGATTATTAGTTGATTAGGTAGGAAAAACAACACCCAGTATTGTTAACCATTCCAAAAAGACTTAATTCAACAACATGGTTGGCAGGATGATAATTTCATTTAACTTAGAAGAGAAAAATCTATAATACATTAAAAAAGTGGTTTTGCAATTACTGTAGATGATATATCACAAAATGTGAAGGAGACAATTAAAACCTGTATGGGTCTAGAGCAATGTTTTGAATGTGATTATGAAGGATGCTCCAGTATCCTGGGTACTGGAAATACCAGCATCCTGCATTATGTCCTTTGCGAGGAAAAATTCTTCAGAAGCAGCAAAGGAAAAAGAAACAATCTTTAATATCTACCACATTAAGAAATCTGGGAGTTTAAGTTTAAAATTCTGGTTAGCCTGTGTGAATTTTGTCTTTTTTTTGTCAGGGTTGTGTACTCAGATATATTCCATATTAACACTGCTATATATTCTGAGGTACTGAACCTTGGAACATTTGATGTGGCAGACTGTCTTGAAGGAAGAGTGGCATAGGACAAAGTAAAAAATAGGACACTCCTTTGTTTATCCTAACACTCATGGGTTTGTTTCCTTTTTTACTTCTTCATCTTTAGTATCCCCTAAATACACTGAAGGTAATGTAATCAAAATTATGTGAAAACAAGATGAGGTTAAAAAATGAGAGCTGGAAACTACAGTTCCTGCAGTATCGTAATTCAAAGTGCTCTGTCTAGGTCTGCTTCCCTCCTAATGTCCTTTGAACACCAAGGGTTCAAGGACAAAATAAGAAAGTCAGCCAATGGATTTCTTGGCACAGCACATTTGTTTTTCCAGGGTAGCATGATTTCACATTTTCATTTCATTAATAAATTTTACCCTCAAGGTTCAATTCTAATTAATTAAATGTGGAAAAAAGTCCAGGTGACTTTCACCTCTACAACTGCAGCTTGAAATTAATCCTCTAAAAGCAAACATAAACACTAAGCCTGAAATAATTGCTCTACCAATAAAAGCTAACTCAACAAAATAACCCCCAGCCCAAATAACTCTAGAAACACAGGTTGAAATTTGAGTCTTTGTGCAAGTATGTACATATGTAAGCAGTCTTAATTTTTTCTGGTTTTCAAATTAATTTTTATCTTTCCCTTTAGAAGCAGGATAAATCTCCAGGACAACAAGCCTTGGAGGTTTGGTTTTCTGTGAAGATTTTCATCCATGAGAGAAGAATTCATAAAGTACAATGATAAATCACAGTTAAAAAGGTATAGTTCTTTCCATTCTTCAATTATAAAATAATAATATAAAAGATTTCCACATGCTTAGCATGCATTTTCATTTATCACAAGAAATGGCAAAGTTACAACTGTTTCTTCTCTTGAGACTGTGATATGGTAGCATCCTTAATAGGCACTCATAGATTTTTATAGGAGCTAATGACACAATTATTGATAGGTGAATGATTGCAAAATAAAACTTGCCAGAAAACTTAATTCCACAGAAATATTTGATGCTTGGAACAATTGTAGGCTAGCTAATATGTAGTAATAGGGATCCTACAAGGAATCTTGGGTGAATATCAGATTCTGGAGAATTGTTCAGTGTAGGTAGACATTAGCATAACATAATAAAACAACAACATGTCAGTGAGATTTGATATTCTTTTTCATTGTGCTTTTCTGGAACAGGTCTCTAGCGCACTGCTAATTAAGTTTGCTCCATAAACTGTTGAATTTACCACTAGCTTTGACCTCTACTGTCAAGATGTTTTCGGGATAAAAACATCCATAGCATTTTAATTCAGTACACCATTACACAGAGGCCAGATTTTTGTCACTGGCATATATTAAAAAAGTTCAGCTTCAAGTTCAGAAATTCACTTTTCAGTTAAGAGAGAGAATAAATATGTTTTCTACAGTGTTTTCTTATAGTTTGTCTTTCATGCTTAAATGTTCCATATACTCCTATTTCAACTGGTGGGATCTAGTCCCCTTCATGCTGGTTTCCATGCATCAAAGCATTCTTACTTCTCCAAAGAAGCATGGAATTTCTCATGTACTTGGGGGAAGGAGGAGTTGTACTGTGCTAAAAGTATACTAATCTGCTTCCAGAGTGTTTTCATTAAAGCATTTCATCTGTGAAATGTCACTAAACTGCTTACCTGTAAAGAAATGAAGGTGTGCTGACTCGAAATCAGGTGTCTTATAAATACAACTAGTTTATAATATATTTGCATGCAGCAGAGAAAGATACAGGATTCTGTGTCCTAAAAGGGCTATCCAGTCCTACACTCCTAGTTTCTGTTGTTCAAAGTGAATAAAGTAGCAAACACTTTATAAATCTCTAAACACTCACCTGCAGGAATACTCCCTTTTGCAGTCATGTCACTTCAGCATTTCTGCATAATGCATCCAAAAAAGATTTCTCAGAAAGTACACATTATTTAACATTTTGAAATCTGTGAATCTGACAGAAATAGTCTGAGTATCCAACCCTGCTTAAATGCATAACGTAGTTCAGTTAGTAGCACTTTATATCTGCTTTAAGTTAGATATTGTTTTTTAATGAGTCAAAGAGAGAAACTAATCCTCAAAAAATAAGATTGTTCAGAGATAGCAAAATGGAAAAATGTCAGGTGGAATGAACCTTCTGGTTTTATAATGTACATCAATTTATAAATTTCATTATAAATCCCCCAAATTCCTATAAAAGACATAAATATAACCCTAAATATAAGACCTACTGTTTGAAATGCAATTAAACCACACATGTAAGTTGTCTATTCAGGCACAGTCTGAAAATCACTTGGGGTCTCCTGTGGCACCTGGTGCGATAACTGTGCCGACAGCAGAGGGAGCATTAAACTCATTGCCCATGGGAAAGTGTGGGGAGTGATACCCATGTTCCTAGAATCCTTGTATGGGTAGGATGAGCTCATTAGCCTTCTGGCAGTCATCCTAGGAGAGAAACAACTCTGATTCCAAACCCGGGCAGATGAAGCACGCTTAGTCCTGTAAGGCCTTCCATCTAAGAAGTTAAATCTCCATCCTAAGGACTTTGCTGCCAGCGTCCAAGCTTGCTAGGCCCTGGCAGATGAACCTTAGGACTAAAGGGTGAGTCCAGCTCTGCGCATGCTGTGTCTCACCTAAAAAAATCCCTTGCGCAGGCTCAAGGGTGCTATCCGCTATCCTCTTTTTATCAGCGCGCTTGGAAAAGGCGCTGAGGAGGAGTGTGGGTGGAGCCCTCCCTGGATCTTCGTTCGCAAAGCCTAGCCGTGACGAAGTTGTCTATTATATGCCAACTAGTTAAAGACCAGCACATGCTGCAGAACATGTTATTTTGCAACTATTTCCGTTGTGGAATAACTAATACAGTAAGGATTAGCATTTCATATTTTTTACAGTTTATCAAGTTTAGAAACTTGATTAAGGCTACTTAACAGATGAAATACTGCCATTATTATTATTAACGACTTCAGTTTAAAATTATTTCTCTAGTTGGGGATTTCATAGGTTTTGGTTTTAAAGGATACCATAGTAAAACTGCAAGTGATTTTTGTGCATAACAACTTTGATTGTTTCTCATAACAAAAATAAACACAATTTTCTTCTCTTGGGAGCTAAGACTTCTGGAAAAAATTGTTTAGCTAATGGTTTCTCCAAAAGGTCAATGGAAGAATGAGCTACCAAAGGCAAGTGACACAGTTTGCTTCTTGCTTATGCCCTAAAGAGAGTCTCACAGCAGGTCTGCTAAAATCACCAGATGTATTTTAGTGGGATGACTTAGTTTGGACTAGTTCCTGTAAAGAGTAGATTGATAACCACAGTATGCATTCTCCAAAGCAGGTTGCAAAAGCCATTAGTGCTTGCTTTTCATCATGCTTCCCTTCAGCTTCAAGTCCACAGGCTAGTGCCTACAAAGTACACCATAAATATATTATTCACCTGTCACTTCTGAGTTCACACTGTATTCTAGTCTTAAAGCCTCATTGTTTTCAAAGACATCTGTTAAAGTTTTAGTGGAATAACAAGACTTGTGGATTGGAAAAGGCAAAATAACTATTTAATGAAAAGCAGTAACAGCAAAAAAAAAAAAATATATATATATACAATTATAGATGCAGTGTCAAGCACCGAAATCCAAACCTCCCCCTCATCTGATGATCCCCCCATCTGATGGGCTTCCTCTGGGAGGATCTACCCTAGTAGATGGACCTTCTCCTGGTGAGTCTGATTCAAAATAATCTGTTTCATCTGATGACACCAGGCAACTTGTTTTTGTCAAGTGCTTTCTCCCAGTCACAGGGCTATCAGCCTTCACATCCTCAGCCACTGGGGTTTTAGATTTCACATCTGGTTTTGCCACAGAAGGGCTATATTCTGCATGTGTGACTGGTGGGACTCGAATATATGGGCCTTTTGCCTGTCTTAGAATCATAGAACAGTTACAGCTGGAAGAGACCTTGGAGATCATCAAGTCCAACCTTTGTCCTAGCCCTATCAACTTACTAAATGATGCCCCCCAATGCAACATCTACCCGTCTTTTAAACACCTCCAGGAATGGTGACTCAACCACCTCCCTGGGCAGCCTATTCCAATGGCTGACAACCCTGTCAGTAAAGAAATTCCTCCTAATGTCTAGCCTGAACCTCCCCTGGTGCAATTTCCATCCATTTCCCCTTGTCCTATCACTCTCCACCAGGGAGAATAAACCAGACCCTGCCTCTCTACAACCTCCCTTCAGGTGGTTATAGAGAGCAATGAGGTCTCCCCTCAACCTTCTCTTCTCCGGGCTAAACAGGCCCAGATCCCTCAGTCTTTCCTCATAAGGCTTATGGTCTAAGCCCTTTACTAGCTTGGTAGCCTGCCTCTGTACTCTCTCCAGCACTTCAATGTCCCTCTTGTAGTGGACACAGTAAAAACTGGACACAGTACTCAAGGTGAGGCCTCACCAAAGCTGAGTAAAGGGCCATGATCACCTCCCTGCTCCTGCTGACAACACCGTTCCTGATCCAGGCCAGGATGCCATTGGCCTTCTTGGCCACCTGGGCACACTGCTGGCTCATGTTCAGCCAG
>VWZO01003827.1:0-38929 GCA_013396975.1 Bucco capensis | reverse complement strand
AATTCCATGAAGTTCAATCAGGCCAAATGCACCTCGGCCATAACAACCNGTGCTGGAGAGAGTACAGAGGCGGGCTACCAAGCTGGTAAAGGGCTTAGAGCATAAGCCTTATGAGGAAAGACTGAGGGATCTGGGCCTGTTCAGTCTGGAAAAGAGGAGACTGAGGGGAGACCTCATTGCTCTCTATAACTACCAGAAGGGAGGTTGTAGAGAAGTGGGAATTGATCTGTTCTCCCTGGTAGAGAGGGGAAATGGAAGGAAACTGCACCAGGGGAGGTTCAGGTTAGATATTAGGAGGAATTTCTTTACTGAAAGGGTTGTCAGCCATTGGAACAGGCTGCCCAGGGAGGTGGTTGAGTCACCATCCCTGGAGGTGTTTAAAAGACGGCTGGATGTTGTGTTGGGGGGCATCATTTAGTGGGGTGATAGGGCTAGGAAAAAGGCTGGACTCGATGATCTTCAAGGTCTCTTCCAGCTGTAACTGTTTGATGATTCTATGGTTCTATGTGGTTGGCTGGGCGTCTGAGAATTAACGGGGTTGGCAGGGTGGCCGACATTTAACATGGTAAGCCAGGCGGCCGAGATTTAATGTGGTAGCCAGGGTGGCACATATTTAACGCGGTTGACCTGGCCTCCGAGATTTAACTCAGTAGGCCAGGCAGCCGAGAATTAATATGGTTGGCAGTGAGGCTGAGATTTCATACGGTTGGCCATATGGGTGGCTATGATTTCACACAATTTGCATGGTGTCCGAGATTTAACATGGTAGGCCAGGAGGTACAAATGTAATTGCGGTAGGCTGGGCAGCCAAGATTTAAGGCGGATGGCCAGGCGTCCCATATTTAAAGCATTAGACTAGGCGGCCGGGACTTAACATGGTATGCTGGGTGGCACATACTTAACACGGGAGGCTGTGCAGCCAAGATTTAATTTGGTAGGCCAGGAGGCTGAGATTTTACATGGTTGACCAGGCAGCTGAGATTTAATGTGGTAGGCCGAGCGGTCGAGATTTAACACAGTTGGCAGTGAGGCTGAGATTTAACGTGGTAGGCTGAGCGCCTGAGATTTTACGTGGCAGGCCCGGTAGCCAAGATTTAATGCAGTTGGCCAGGCGGCCGAGATATAACGTGGTTGGCCGGGCTGCCAGATTTAAGGTGGTAGGCTAGGCGGCCGAGATTTATAGCGGTATGCCAGGTGGCTCAGATTAAATGCAGTTGGCTGGGTAGCCGAGATTTAATGTGATAGGCTGGGCGGCTATGATTTAACATAGTTGGCAGAGTGGCCAAGATTTAACGTGGTAGGCTGGGTGGCCTAACGCGGGCGACCGAGATGCATAAAGCAGTATGCCTTGTGGCCAAGATTTAATGCAGTTGGCATGGCGTCCGAGATTTAAGGTGGTTGGTTGTGCGGCTGAGATTTAACGTGGTAGGCCCAGCAGCCAATATTTTAAGTGGTTGGCAGAGTGGCCGAGATTTAACAGGGTATGCCGGGTGTCACATATTTAATGCAGCAACTGAAGTTTAACACGGTGGCCGGGCTGCAGAGATTTAATGTGGTAGGCCAGGTGGTGGAGATTTAACATGGTAGGCTGGGCGGCTGAGATTTTATGCGGTTGGCCTTGCGGCACAGTTTTAAGGCAGTAGGCTAGGCGACACAGATGTAACATTGTAGGCCCAATGGCCAAGGTTTTACGCGGTTGGCCAGGAGGCCAAGTTTTAACATGGTAGGCCAGGTGGCCAAGATATAACGTGGTTGGCCTGGCATCCGAGATTTAACATGGTTGGCAGGGTGGCCAAGATTTAATGTGGTAGGCCGGGCAGCACAGATATAAGGCGGTTGGCCAGATGGCCAAGATTTAACGTGCTAGGTTTAGCGGCCGAGATTTAACACAGTTGGCTGGTTGGTCAAAATTTAACACTGAAGGCCATGTGGCATATGTTTACATGGCTCACCGTGCAGCCGAGATTTAACAAGGTAGGCATGGTGTCTGAGATTTAACGTGGTAGGCCAGCCAGCCGAGATTTAAGGTGGTAGTCCGGGCAGCTGAGATTTATTGCTTTTGGCCGGGTGGCCAAGATTTAATGCGGTTGGCTTGGCAGCCCAGATTTAAGGCAGTAGGCTAGGCAGCAGAGATTTGAAGCGGTTGGCCGGGTGGCTGAGATTTAACATGGTAGGCCGGGTGTCTGAAATTTAATGTGGTAGGCAAGGCAGCCAAGATATAATGCAGTAGGCCAGGTAGCTGAGATTTAACGCAGTTGGCAGTGAGGCCGAGATTTAATGTGGTAGGCCGGGTGGCTGAGATTTGACGCGGTCGGTTGGGTGGCACAGATTTAACTTGTTAGGCCAGGCAGCCAAGATTTAAGGAGTTTGGCTGGGCGGCCGAGATTTAATGCGGTAGGCCAGGAGGCCAAGTTTTAACACAGTTGGCTGTGGGGCCATGATTTAACATGGTAGGCCAGGTGGCCGACATTTAATGTGGTAAGCCGGACAGCCGAGATTTAACGCAGTTCGCCAGATGGCTGAGATTAAACGCAGTTGGCAGGGCCGCCCAGCTATAAGGCAGTTGACCGGGTGGCTGATTTTTAAGGAGGTTGGCTGGGCCGCCAAGATTTAATGCAGTAGGCTGGGCGCCGAGATTTAACGCGGTTGGCAATGAGGCCGAGATTTAAAGTGGTTGGCCAGGCGGCTGAGTTTTAACACGATTGGCAGGGATTCCAAGATTTAATGTGGTAGGCCTGGCAACACAGATATGAGGCAATAGGCTAGGTGGCCGAGATTCAACAAGGCTGGCCGGGCGGCTGAGATTTAAGGCGTTTGGCTGGGCGGACGAGATTTAATGCAGTAGGCCAGGAGGCCGAGTTTTAACACAGTTGGCTGTGCGGCCATGATTTAACGTGGTAGGCCTGGCAACCAAGAGTTAACGTGGTAGGCCCAGCGACCGAGATTTAACATGGTAGGCTGGGTGGCTGAGATTTATGCGGTTGGCTGGGTTGTCCAGATATAAGGCGGTATACCGACCAGGTGGCTGAGATTAAACGCAGTTGGTAGGGCCACCCAGCTATAAGGTGGTTGGCTGGGCGACTGATTTTTAAGGCAGCTGGCCGGGCCCATGTAGATGTAAGGTGTTTGACTGGGCAGCCGTGATTTAATGTGGTAGACCGAACGGCCAAGATTTAACACGGTTGGCCGTGAGGCCGAGATTTAATGTGGTAGGCTCCGCGGCCAAGATTTTACGCGGTTTGGCCAAGATTTAACGTGGTAGGCCGGGCAGCACATATTTAACGCAGTCGGCTGGGTGGCACAGATTTAACTTGCTAGGCCAGGCGGCCAAGATTTAAGGCATTTGGCTGGGTGGCCAAGATTTAATGCGGTAGGCCAGGAGGCCGAGTTTTAACACAGTTGGCTGTGGGGCCATAATTTAACATGGTAGGCCGGGTGGCTGAGATTAAACGCAGTTGGCAGGGCCGCCCAGCTATAAGGCAGTTGGCCGAGTGGCTGATTTTTAAGGCGGTTGGCTGGGCACCGAGATGTAAGGTGTTTGGCCGGGCAGCTGTGATTTAATGCGGTAGACCGAGCGGCCAAGATTTAACGCGGTTGTCCGTGAGGCCGAGATTTAACGTGATAAGCCGGGCAACTGAACTTTAATGCTGTTGGCAGGGTGGCCGAGATTGAACATGGTAGGCTCGGCAGCTGAGATTTAACATGGTAGGCCATGCAGCTGAGATTTAACGTGGTAGGATCGGCTGCCAAGATTTTACGCGGTTGGCTTGTCGGCCGAAATTTAACGTGGTTGGCTTGTTGGCCAAAATTTAATGTGGTTGGCCGGGCAGCCAAGATTTAAGATGGTTTTCTGGGGAGCTGAGATTCAACGTGGTAAGCCGAGTGGCTGAGATTTAACACTGTTGGCAGGGTGACTGAGATTTTAACGTGGTTGGCAGGGCAGCCAAGATTTTACGCGGTTTGCCCTGGCGGCCGACTTTTAAATTGGTAAGCCAGGTGGCCATGATTTAATGTGGTTGGCAATGTGGCCGAGATTTAACACGATAGGCTGGGTGGCACATATTTAACGTGGTTGGTCTGGTGTCTGAGATTTATCACTTTAGGCCAGTTGGCCTAGATTTAAGGCAGTAGGCTGGGTGGCCAAGATTTAAAGCGATACACCAGGTGGCCGATATTTAATGCGGTTGGCCAGGCAGCCGAGATTAAACGCTGTTGGCCAGGCAGCCGAGATTTAACGCAGTTGACAGTGAGGCCAATATTTAACGCGGAAGGCTGGGCGGCCAAGATTTAAAATGGTAAGCCACGTGGCTGAGATTTAACGCTTTTCAGGAGGGCAGCCGGGATTTAACGAGGTAGGCCCGGTGGCTGATATTAAAGGCAGGTGGCCGGGTGGCCAAGATTTAACGCAGTTGGCCGGGTGGCTGAGACTTTACGCAATTGGTCAGGCAGCACAGATTTAACACGGTAGGCCAGCCAGTTAAGATTTAATGTGGTTGGCAGTGATGCTGACATTTAAAGTGGTTGGCCGCGTGGGTGAGATTTAACGTGGTTGGCCTGGCGGCCGAGATTTAAAGCGATGTGCCGAGTGGCCAAGATTTAACACTTTAGGCAGGGCAGCCAAGATTTAACATGGTAGGCCTGGCTGCCGAGATTAAACGCAGTAGGCCGGGCGGCCGAGGTTTAACGCGGTAGGCCGGGCGGCTGAGCTTTAACGTCATTGGCCTGGCAGCCTAGATTTAAGGCTGTTGGCAGTGAGTCCTAGATTTAACGTGGTTGGCCGTGCGGCTGAGATTTATTATGGTTGGCAGGGTGTCTGAGATTTAACATGGTAGACCTGGCGGCACAGATTTAACGTGGTAGGCCATGCGGCCGAGATTTAACACGGTAGGCTTGGCAGCTGAGCTTTAACGTCATTGGCCTGGCGGCCAAGATTTAACGCTGTTGGCTGGGCAGCCGAGATTTAACACGGTTGGCCATGAGGCCAAGATTTAACCTGGTAGGCCGGGAGGCACAGATTTAACGCGGTTGGCTGGTTAACCAAGACTTAATGCAGTAGGCTAGGCAGATGAGATCTAACACGGTTGGCTGCGAGGCCGAGATTTAATGTGGTAGGCTGGGTGGCATGTATTTAACGCGGTTGGCCAGGCAGCACAGATTTAAAGTGTTAGGCCTGGTGGTCGAGATTTAAGGCGGTTGGCCGGGCAGCCGAGATTTAATGTGGTAAGCCAGGTGGCTGAGATTTAATGTGGTAGGCCGGGTGGCCGAGGTAAAATGCATTAGGCTAGGCGGCCGACAAATAGTGTGCAGAACAATGGAACAGACCAGGGCTTAATAAGCAAAAACAAATAAAATTTTCAATATAAATTAATATTAAAAGTCAAACATAAAATGGTGAAACATTGTGTTAAAACCAAATATAGATAAGATTTCCTTTCCAAATATCTAATATGTAAGAAGAGCACAAGAACCTAAAGATTTTGTGCTAAAGGATTCAGCATGTGAACAAGAAATACTCCATACTCCCTAAAATTCCTTTGTCTGGATGTACCTGCCCCACAAAAGTCTGCCTTCAGCCAACGGTTGATGGAAGATAGCCAGAAGTCTTTTTGTCACTGGCATCCTGTGGACTCAGCCCTGTGAGACTAGAGGTGTCTTTCACAAAGGATAACAAGTGCGTCAGTCATGTTGCAGAATGTCCTTGGAGATGCATCTTATCTGAATTTTTCAAGAGATAAAGCTGCAATCATTTGTCTGCCAACACTTCATCTGCTTGTCAGTGCACCTCCCAGCACTGACCACAGAAACTCCTGCAAAAGTCCTCTGGGAGCAAACACTTGGCCAGCACATGTGCTGGGGAGCTGAGGGGAAAACCGCCCTTTGCAGCAAGGTATTGGGCTGCAGCCCTCACTGTTTGAACTTTGTAAGGAAAACTGACTGCACTGATCCAACAAGGGTAAAAGCTTTAAGATGACACTCATAAATAATCAGTTCAAAGAAACCAGACTGCTTTTGGCATCCAGAATTATGGTTGCTCATGCAGGTTTGAGTATTTTGTGATCAATGTGTCAAGTCATTCTGTCCCAGGTCAGGAAGACAATGGCAGTTTAGGTCAAAACAGATGCAGGCAAAAGGGAAAATGGATCAATTAGAGGCTGACCCAACGACATCTTTTTGGTAATCTCTGTTGCTGGAGCCTGGTCATGAGTTCTGGCTACATTAGTGTCTAAACTCTAGATATTATCTCTGTCTTATAGCCTGGAGAAACTACTATTGCTTGACTTGGTCACCAGTGTGACCTCAGCCTTAGTTCCAGCGGGCAGGTTGGCGCTGCCCAAGGGACCATCATGCCTGGACAGGCCTGCTGAGACCGAGCCGCATCACGTGGGGCCACACGCTCTCGGGACGACAGCCAATAGCTGGTGCCTCCGGCCACGCTTCCATAAGCGATGCGAGCTACTCCAGTGAATATCACTTCCACGGAGGGAAGCTCCGCCCCCGCCGCCTTCGTCATCAGCCCCACAAGTATCGCGAGAGCATGCTGCTTCCCTCACTCGGCTACTTCCGGCCTCTCCACAAAGCCTCGCGAGATCCCGTGTTCCTTGTCTCAGGAGCACCGGGGCGGGGGGGTCGCTTGGGCGGAGTTGTTTCAGCTCTCGCGATGCTGCTCTCGGTGGAGGCGGAAGCGGGGCGCAGTCTCGCGAGATCTGGGGCCACCCCGCCCAGGCCAGATTCCCTAGTTCCCCATTCCCCTCCTGGCAGAGCTAATATGGTCGCCAGCGATGGAATCTGTTATGCCAGGTCAGTGGAAGCGGGCCTGCCGTTGCCAGCAGGACTGACCTCGCCTCAGGGGGCCGCCGCTACCCTGTACGGCGGGACACGGTGGTCCGGGCAATCGCCTCGTCTCCTCCGCGCTGGCCGGCGGCTGAGCAGGGCTGGCTTGGCCCGAGCGCGGCCCCCGGCGCTGCTAGGCGGTTCTCGTCTCTTGGTTCGCGGCCGCCGGCGGCCCTTCGTGCGGGAGAGCTGCCCTGGGCCAGCGGGCAGGCGGGCCCCCCCCCCCCCCCCGCCGCTGCTCCAAGACACCAGCCGCTTCTCGCCTGGGCCCGTTCCTGCACCCGGCGGCGGCTGCTCCTGCCGCGAGAGGCACTTTGTTCTCGGTGGTGCTGGGGCCGGCCTCGGGGCCCGCTCGCCGGCGGCTGCCGGGGGGCGCCTGGCCGCGCCTTCTGAGTCCGGCCGGGCGGGCCTCCTGTTATTCCTGATCACCATCTTTGTCCCTCTCTGAGTTCCTTCTTGCCGCAAGCGCTGCGGCGGGCGACGGGTGTCCACGGAGATGCCTGCTTGTAAGGCTGAGGCCTAAACGGTATTCGGCTTAATTTGGGGGGAGCATGTTAACTGTTTGGATCTTCCAAGTGTCGCAGGTTTTGTTAGCAGTTGATGATGTAGCATTTGCTTTGCAATGGAAGTGCAACTGTAGTGTATTAAGATCAAAGCAAACAAAGGGTAAGTGTTCCACTGGGGATCCAGCGTTCGGTATTTGTGCTCACAGGAGCAATTCATGATGTCAGAGCTAACACCATTTTCCTCACCGTTTGTAAAGTACATTTTATTTCCGTAAATTGTTACTGTATGAAGTTCTTTAGGCCTGAGTTAGTATAGCATTGGAAGTGTCCCTTTAGTTTGCTAGCAATTGAATTAAAATATTCTTTTCGTGAACCTTTGCTTCCTGCTTCTCTCCTTAAGCTATTTGTTCTCTCTGGGTGATAGCTGTTATGAGGTTTGGTTTTGTCTCTGTTTGCTTGTCGTTAGCCTGGCACTTAATGCTTTATGTTTTCTACTACGTTAAAAACTGTATCTCTTACCTGAGTTGGTGAGGTGCATTTATCCTGTTTTGTAGATGGTAAACTGAGGCAATAAAGGTCAAACATATTTAGATGTGTCACTATGCTGATTAGTTGCATGACCTCTATGTGCCTAGTATTGCAGATACTTCTAAAATTGTCATTAGGTGTCTCAATCCATTTAAAAATCTTTCCAATTACAATTTATTTCTGTCCTAGAGGAACATTATTTTATCAGAAATAGATAACTGTTCTGAGGAGTCCTCTGCTAGTGCTCAAACCTTCCATTCTTTTATGACTGTAACTTTTTCATTTTTTTGTTTTTCCCCCCAGAAAGCCCTTACCAGATGGTAATTGAAGCATTAGGAAACCATCCACAAAAGAAGTTCTACAATGTCTCAAAGCTTGGAGGCACCAAGTATGGTAATGATACTTCTTAGCTGTTTGTAATGAGGCAGGTGAAAGCAGTAACCGTGCACCACTTACTGCTGTGAAAGGTTGGGAGATGCAGTAGTAAATATGTGGATTCTTAGTAGATGTATCTGAAAACTTATAGTTTTCCAGTCTGTTATTGCTTTACAGAGTTGTTAAGAGGTAATACTTAATGTAGCTTTTTTCCAGTAAGGGAGAAAATATAGGTGTTGCTGGAGTTTTCAGTAATACTCCAAATCAGAATAATTTCTCTTTTGGAAAAAATGAAGTGAATGAGAAGTTCTGTGTAGTACTTATACTAAAAACTTTTTTTTTAATATTTATACTGCTTCTTGTTCTAGTTCCACCTTACCAGGAACTTCAGGTAGTGGATAACTGTGTTTCCTGGAACATGGCTTCTGCTACAGTTGCTGCAGGAAAATGAGATTTTGTGGTGTTCATACAATTATCTAATCTCAATGTGTCATTAGTGCGTAATACAGCACTAAGTGGTATGTGCCAAAAAGACTTTTATTGAGGCCCTGTGTCTGAGTGCCTTTAAAAAGAAGGCCTGTTCCTACATGATGGAGGAGGGGGTATGTGTAGGTGAAGAAAGCAATAGTGCAGTGTCAGCTGTAACAGGCTTTATTCTTGCAGATAATCAAAACATGCTTTCATTATTCTATCCTGCTACTTTCATGTTAAACTCCTAAAATATTCACTTGAGGTACATATTAAAGGTACTTGAGTTAGGGGTTGGGTTTTTCTCGATTTTGCAAAGTCTGAATGTTCAGCTCCAGCTCCTCCAGGAAAGCAGCTAGCTCTGAATCTTAGGGCTAGTTTAGAGCTTCCCTTGGCAAGACTTTCATAGGCCAAGGAAATCTGGGGCTACTTCTTTTGGTTTAGTCTCTAGGGCACTTTCTCCAATATGTGTTCTATTCACACTGAATAGAGCACAGAGTAAAAAAAGTGAATGTTCAGCTCCAAATTACTTCCCTATATTCATAGAATTTGTGATGTGTTTCTTAACTGAAAAATTATCAGTGGGTATTTCAACATAGACCCATATTTGATAACAGTAGTGACTTCCCTGTTGTTTGAAGGGAAGAGAGAGAGGAGCTAGTGCACTATGGTTACTGAAACTTGTGTGCAGCAGCTGTGTGCTCTTGCAAATTTCAGCTACTTTTGATAATGAAATTAATCTTTCAGATAAGTATATAAGAAGGTAGAATGCTTCTGTTTGTGGCTTTGTCCAGGAAGAAGCAGTAGTGGGGTAATAACCAAACCAGTCAGTTCTGCAGCAGTTTTTTGAAAAGCCTCATAACAGGACTGGACATAGAAAAGGAAGATACTACTTTCTGTGATGATACTTTCTGCCATAAAGCTTGGAATAGCAGCAGATATTCCTGAAGATACTTGGAAATGGAGTCTAAATAGACTAGCCTAAGAGCTTCTTTGTCTTCCAATGGAAGAAGTTAGAACTTCTTCTGTGCAGAATTTGGAAGCCTGGTATTAACTATATATTAGTGAGATATTAAATCAAATATAGGCACAGTGTGGGGCAGCACTGATAGCAAATCCAGCATCTGAAATTTCTAGTTGCTTTTGTTTCTGGAACATTAATTTTAGGTTTTGTCTGTTTGCCCTCTGCCTTGGGGCTTGACTTATGACTATAATCTGGCAATAAGTACTTGTTTAAATAAATCAGATTACTAATGTGAATGTTAATTTATTTATTTGCCAATTTGCTAGAGAGAATCTCATTTTCTAGTGTTTAAAATGGTATTTAGTTAAGGGGAAAATGGGGGCTGGAAAGAGCTCAGAATGATTTAGGGCAGAGGAGGCATATGGAGATTTAGTACAGCCTCTTGCTGGGATTAGAATTAACTTGAGTCTTTCTCAGCTGAGCTGGTGTTTGAATAGAGTGAGTGGTGGCATTACAGCTGACTAGACATGTTTTTGATGATTTCCTTTGAGTGACTTGCCTAATTAGACAACATGTGCTGAAATTAATGGGATTTGGGAAGAAATGTGAAGTAAACTGGATTTGATTTTTTGTTTGCAGTGAATAGTGGCATCTGCTTCTTTTTTCTCTTCCCACTTTTTTCATTCTCATTTCCAGTTCCCTAAATTTTTTTTGTGCCAGGAAGCTGCTTCTAGTCAATACCTTAATCTAGATCAGTAACAGATTCTGCTAAAGTTCCATTTAGAAAGATGTCATTCTCTGTATTTTATGAAATCTGTCTCATTTTTAGAGCACATTGCAGAATAGTTTCTGGTCTCCATATCCTTGTTTATTAAGAAACCTTTTGCTCTACCCTAGATAATTTGCCTTATTCCATACGAGTGTTGTTTGAGTCCAGTATCCGTAATTGTGATGGCTTCTTGGTGAAAGAAACAGATGCTATGAACATCTTGGACTGGAAAACAAAACAGAATGATGTTGAAGTGCCCTTCTGTCCTGCCAGAGTTGTTCTTCAAGACTTTACGTAAGTGCGTATGTGCCAAAACCACTGAAATAATCTCTGCAAACTCAGGTTTGTACCCACAATTCTTTGCCTTGAAAATAAATAGCACCTAGCCTTTTGACACTGAAGGATCTCTCTTTCTCAACAGAAACCTCTGTACTACTGCTGCTATCTAGTAGATTCCTCCTAATTACATGTGATGCAGAGATAGGAGTTGTTTCGTAGGGTACCCTGGTTTTAGTGCAGGTTGCAAGGCTGAAGCAGTTGGCCTACAAGGAACACTCAGGCACAGTCTGAAAATCACTTGGGGTCTGCTGTGGCCCCTGGTGCGATAACTGTGCTGACAGCAGAGGGAGCATTAAACTCATTGCCCACGGGAAAGTGTGAGGAGTGATACCCATGTTCCTAGAATCCTTGGATGGGTAGGATGAGCTCATTAGCCTTCTGGCAGTCATCCTAGGAGAAGGACAACTCTGATTCCAAACCCGGGCAGATGGAGCTCGTTTAGCCCTGGAAGGCCTTCCATCTAAGAGGTTAAACCTCTGTCCTAAGGACCTTGCTGCCAGCGTCCAAGCTTGCTAGGCCCTGGCAGATGAACCTTAGGACTAAAGGGTGGGTCCAGCTCTGTGCATGCTGTGTCTCACCTAAAAAAATCCACTGCGCAGGCTGGAGGGTGCTATCCGCTAGCCTCTTTTTATCAGCGCACTTGGAAAAGGCACTGATGAGGAGTGTGGATGGAGCTCTCCCTGGAGCTTCGTTCACGAAGCCTAGCCACGACGACGACAAGGAACACTTTACAGGATAAGAGCCACAACTCAAATGGAAGTGGTGATGTTTTGACTGTAGCTAGATAGCTAATGGTTCATTGAAATATACAATTGTTACTTGAGATAATTGAAGGTTAAACATTGATTACTCCATGAGTAATGGAATCCATGAATGGTACATTTATTTGTAAAGAAGTCTCTTAGGATACTTTTTGTGATTTGAGTATGGCATAGCAAAAAGGGCAGTCCTTCAGCAGTTTGCAAATACTAAATTTAAGCTGTTTTGCTGACTCATTACTTACATATTTATCAAGTAGTGAGATGATTCAAAGGAGGAATTGTGATCCTACAAATAAAACTGAGGTAACTTCTGCTTGGCAAGCAAGGTGAGGAAGATACTATTAAGTAAATACTGTCCTCAGTTTTGTGCTTCAGGAACACCTGTCTGTGTAACAGCAACAAGAATAGTTTTGTAAAATGCTGTGAGCTCCAGAGATGACTGACTGTAAGAAGAGGAGTAATACATGCTGAGGTGTTAAAATGTATGTAGCCTGAGCATTGTTGGCATAGCAAAGTTCTATCATAAACGTAGTAAGTATCTAAAAACTAGTTTTGTAGTAAAATGCCATCACACTTCAGAAGCAGAAGAGGACAAAAGAGAAATGTAATTCTCTTTGAGATGTTCCTGTGTTCTAGTTTGGTATGTTATCTTCAAACATGCAGGGTTTTGTTGTGAATGAGTACCAACTCCAGTAACTTTTAAAAATGTTTCAAGTTCTTTAAAATTTAGAGACCATAACAGTAGGGCTTTATTATCTGAAAGGATTTGGGTAGATCTAGGCTTAAATAAAAATTAAAAAGAAGCTTGTATAATAACATGGGACATTAACTCGCTAAAATATACTGGTTTGTTGTTTTTTTTCTTTTCTGTTAGTGGAATTCCAGCCCTAGTGGACTTTGCTGCCATGAGGGAAGCTGTGAGAAATGCTGGAGGAGATCCTGTGAAAGTCAATCCTGCTTGCCCAACTGATCTCACCGTTGACCATTCTCTGCAGATTGATTTCAGCAAGTGGTAATGCACCTCAGTTTTTCACTGATACTGAAGTATGGATTCTCTCTGGTCTTGCTACTGTCCCATCAAATCATTTGTCATGTGTCGACCCCTGAAACTAGACCTGATGATATATGAAAGACAGCTAGATAAAATGGGATAAAATAGCACTCTTGAATGAAAGAAGGTTTGTTATGGATGAAGCTGCCTGGTAACCCAATTCTGGGCAAGAGATTGCTAAAATAACTTTATCTGTCGTGGTTTCCAGAAACAGCATTGGAAGTAAATGAGGCAGAGAGAGTTTGTAATTTTGCTTTGCCCTGGTTTTACTGTTCCTGTTAAAAAAAACCTTTTTTTTCTTAAATGTGATTGCCTTGTCACAGCTCCAGAGGAACAGCTTGCAATTGTACTGGACATACTGAAAGACTGTCATTTCAGCCTGTGGCTTATGACTGGTTAGGTTTTTTTTAATGGGCCTGGATTTTACAACATTTTAAAAGGCTGCATATATTTGCAGAGAGAGAAGTGTACTTGTAGGAGTCTGGAACAGTGGTGGGACTGGAAAACTTAACAGCATGGTTTTTCTTTTGTGACAGGCAGTAGTGTGATGGAAACAACCTGGGCCTGTCTTTCACTAGAAACAATACTGCAGAAGAGGAAAGACTCCTGTCTTAATCAGTGCTTGCTGAAGTAAATACTAAGTAAATAACACAGCTCCCCTGCTCCTCTGTCATGGAGCCTTTCAGACTCATGCAGAGCTATGCCAGTTGTTCAGACTGGGAATTTTAAAAGTTGATGGGGAAAAAGCCTGTGGTCAAATGGACATGAGTGTATGAGTCATTTCTGTAGACTTTCCAAATACCTACAGGATTTCAGTTAGTATTAGAGTGAAGAGGAAGAAACTACAGATCATTTGTTGTGTTGCCTATGTGGTGTTTCAGATCTGTGGTCTGTCCTCTCTGGTGTCTGGAGGGACAGCTGACTCAATTGCAATTGGGCTTGCCTAAAGTTATCAGCAAGACCAAGTGTTGGCAAGAGGTCTCAACATGCTGCTTTGTAATGATAAATCCAGCTTCTCTAGTTTCACTTCTGGAAGGCTTACAGGATCTCAGCAGCTGCTGGCTTATGATAAGAAGCCCTTCACCACAGGATGGTTGGTGCTGCTTTTATATAGCTTCTGTCTCCTGGTGATTGGAGGCTCATGGACTGAGTTGGGATTTAGATGAGGTATCCTCTGTGGCCATGAAATATGCTGCAATTGGATAACTGTCTTCCTGTGTACTGAAGGAGAAGAAAGAAGTGGCTTTAATTAGGAATCCATTATTTGGTAAATACTGAGCAGTAAAAGTAATTAATTTTGCACAATAAGGTTTCTTTGTTCTCATGTGAAGACTGAATGTCTTACAAATAGAAGGTAGCCAACTTTTCTGTCTTCAGACTTGAATAGTGTATAAAATTTATCTAAGCCTTCAATAATTTGTCTAAAAAGCCTAACATAATAAACTTACACTTCTTCCCTTGAGAAAGCTTTGTAATCATTCCTGTAACAGAATATGGACATCACTGCCTTAAGAAACATATTCAGCAAGTGTTCCATTTGGATGAGGATCTACCCTCAACTTCAAGGTTTAAAAACCCAACTTTAGCCTTTGCAACATTGTTGATAGATTTCTGGTCTATTGTGAACAGATTCAAGGAGTTGTTTATCTGGTGTTAATCTTTCAAACAATCTTGTTGTGTTTGCTTACTTAATGCCACTATATAACTTAACTGAGCTTATGCAGTGGTAGTTCACTTTGCAACTGAGTTGTAGTAAAATAACTTTTTTTTTCAGGTAATCCGTTGAACAGATTGCAAAAATAAATGACAATCATGACGTCTACATTATTGTTCTCTTTCCTGTTACAGTGCAATACAGAATGCTCCAAATCCTGGAGGTGGTGATTCACAGAAACCAACAGCAAAACTTTCTCCCCTTAAGGCGCTGCCTCGGAAGCTCAGTTGCAGGGGTCAGAGTGGCTGCAAGGGGCCCTGTAGCACTGGAGAAGCAAGTCGCACCTCGGGGCAGTTTTCTGCACAGATTGAGAACACACCTCTCCTTTGTCCTTTCCACCTGCAACCCCTGCCTGAGTATGAAAGCTTCTTGTGTGAGAGTTGATAGAGATGTGATTAGTGGGTTTTTTCTTAAGCATCCTTCTGTACTCTTCTGTACTCTTAGCAATCCCAAGCATCATACAGGCTGGGCAGTGACTGGCTTGAGAGCAGCCCTGACGAAAACGACTTGGGGGTGCTGGTATAAGAAGCTGAACATGAGTTGCCAGTGTGCACTTGCAACCCAGAAAGCCAACCCTATGCTGGGCTGCATCAAGAGAAGCATGGCCAGCAGGTGGAGGGAGACGATACTAAGTTGAGGGGTGCTGTGGACTCCATTGGAGGATGTGAGGCTCTCCAGAGATATTTGGATAGGTTAGAGGTCTGGGCAGTCACAAATCAAATGAAATTTAACAAGACTAAGTGCCAGGTTTTACACTTGGGGAGGGGTAACCCAAAAAACACCTACTTTCTGGGGAATGTTAGACTGGAATGCAGCACAGCTGAGAGGGATCTGGGAGTAATAATAGATAGTAAAATGAAGGTGAGTCAGCAGTGTGCCTCAGCAGCCAAGAGGGCCTGGGGTGTATCAAGCACTCCATCACTAGCTGAGCGAGAGAAGTGATAGTCCTGCTCTACTCGGCACTGGTGCGGCCTCACCTGGAGTATTGTGTGCAGTTCTGGGCCCCACAGTACAAGAAGGACATGGACTTGCTGGAGAGGGTCCAGAGGATGGCCACAAAGATGGTTAGGGGATTGGAGGGGAAGTCACATGAGGAAAGGCTGAATTCACTTGACCTGTTCAGTCTGGAGAAGACTCAGGGGGGATCTCATTGCAGTTTATAACCTCCTCACCAGAGAGGGAGGAGTTGGGGCTAAGCTCTTCTCTTTAGTGCGCAGTGACGGACACGGGAATGGTATGAAGCTGTCCCAGGGGAAATTCAGGCTGGATGTTAGGAAAAAGTTTTTCACCCAGAGGGTGGTGGAGCATTGAAACAGGCTTCCCAGGGAGGTGGTCATGACTTCAAATCTTGTGGAGTTTAAGAGACTCTTGGACAATGCCCTTAGTTACCTTGTGTGACCTTGGGGTTTTGCCCTATGCCTAATGGGAGTTGGACTTGATGATCCTTGTGGGTCCCTTCCAACTCAGGTTGTTCTATGATTCCTCCCCTCTACTCCACTCTTGAGAGACCCCACCTGGAGTACTGCATCCAGTTGCAGAGCCCCCAGTGCAAGAAAGATATGAATGTGCTGGAAGGTGTCCAGAAAAGGGCCACAACGATGATCAGAGGGCTGGAGCACCTCTCCTATCAGGACAGGCTGAGAGTTGAGATTATTCAGTTTGGAGAAGAGAAGGCTCCAAGGAGACCTTATTGTGGCCTTTCAGTATTTGAAGGGGACCTACAAGAGGCCTGGGGGGGAGAACTTCTTAGGATGTCAGGCAGCCATAGGACTAGGGGGAATGGATGTAAGCTTGAGGAGGGTAGATTTAGGTTGGATATTAGGAGGAAGTTCTTCCCCATGAGGGTGGTGAGACACTGGCACAGGTTGCCCAGAGAGATAGTGGAAGCCCCATCCCTGGAGGTTTTGAAGGCCAGGCTAGATGGGGCTTTGAGCAAGCTGCTCTAGTGGGAGGTGTCCCTGCCCATGGCAGGGGGGTTGGAACTAGATGATCTTTAAGGTCCCTTCCAACCCTGACAATTCTATGATTCTCCACAAATGCCATAAACAGTTTCCAGCATTTAGAAGAAGGTCTGATGTAGCAAATTTGGATTAGTCTACAATAATTATTAAATTTTTTACAAGAAGGACTTGATTAAACTCAGCAGAGATGGCTGTGTGACTCCTGGATGTAATTTTTATGCTAAATTTTGAGACTTTCCTCATTCCTTTACAAGGGCAACAAAGCATAGGAGTAAGCATCCATCTATATATTACAGAGTAAATCTCAATACATAAATCATTGCTTCATTGATTTATTTCTAGAAATAAATTTTAGTTTTTATGTGAGAACTTTTCAGTTCTTTAAGAGCCAGAGATGCTTGCAAACTAGCCTATACATCATCCCCAAGCTGCTACAGAATCTCACCAACCATTTGTTACTGAGTTGAAATTCAGTGAATATCCTGCCTGTGTATAATAGCCATGGGGAACCTCACCTACTTGCCTTTTCCAGGTTTTTCAATATTATTAACAGATCACTGTATACCATTCCATCTGAAAATAACATGTAATCATCCTCTTAGAGCTGCCACCTGTTTCTGATAGACTGTTCAGATCCCTATCTTCTGTGCTAGACAGGTGTAGAGTTTAAAAGCTGACCAGATGTGTATTCCACACTGATGTAATGCTGATTCTCTTGGTTATTTTATAGATGTGCAATTATTCCTGCTCAGTACAGGTGTCAGAATGCAGAATTCGTGATGTTTTCAGCAATATTGTTATTTCTGGCAGCAAAACAGTAGTGGTATTAATTAAGATGCAGTGTGACTGATGACTATCCTTTGGGGCCTTGCAAAGCAGTGTGGCTGCTGACATTTTGACACTGCAGAGAAGGGAGAAGGGTCGGGGTGTAGAACATACCTCTGGAAAACTGAGGACTTCCTTCCTGGTACAAAGCAAGTGTGTTCCCTTCCTTGTCTACTCTCTGAAAGCAGAGATGATCCCTCTTAAATGGGTTACTCCATAATAAAGAGTATCAGTATTTTAATAAATAACACTTAGAAAGGAAAGATAATTCATGATATGAGACTGTACTGATGAGTCCTTGTGAACAAAAAAAATGTAGCTTAGTCGCAAAAAATAAAGAAATGGAGGATAGTTACAATTGCCCTGGTAGATGCTAAAGGGCTGATCTGAACACGGGGGTTTTATGTGAACAAGTAAACGTCTTTGTTCTTTACTGTATTGAAGTTTGAGGTGTGCTACCTGTAAGACTACTGATTAAGCAAAAAAGTTTCTGTGTTGTAGTCTATACTTGGAATAGATTTCTTAATATGAGTGGGTTTGAGATCAAATGCTTTAGGCAAACTAGAATGAACTAGAATAAATATGTTCTTAAGCACAGCACAGATGAAATCAGTTATTTTTCACTGTTTATAGTAAGCTTTCTGTGAGGAAGGAGTTTGTTTTTTTTAAGTAAATCACTTCAGATTTTGCTGCAGGCTTAAATGAATTTTCATGCAAAAATAACAACTTGTTCTTCTGTAATTTGAAATAAACTGACAGTGCTTGTAAACTTGGTATCTCCCTAGGCCTGAGACAGTATTGAAAAATCAAGAGATGGAATTTGGCAGAAATAGAGAGAGGCTTCAATTCTTTAAGGTATGTCTGTGTACCTGTTGGCTTTGTATTGTGTTGTTTTGGTGGTTTTAAGAGTTTGCTCTATTTGTCTACCAGTGTTCAGGTTTAGAAGATAAACATAATCATGTGGAAGTGTCAGACTCTCAAATCTGAATTTAAGATGGGAACAGAAAATTGGCTAAACATGGTGTGTGGCACTGAATCTAAAAATTGTTAGGCAGCCGCAGTTCTAAATCCAGGTGTCACTTAAAAGGTAGGGTTTTTTTTTTCTAATTCTTACTTGGAAATGTAGTGTTCGTTTTGATTCATCCCCCTGAAGGTAGTGAACAAAGTAGGTATTTATAAAAGTATTAGTCTTTTTAATGAACTCAGTGCCTTAGGTTCATTTGTCCGTATGTATATGTATGGCTAGGCTTCGCGAACGAAGCTCCAGGGAGGGCTCCACCCATACTCCTCCTCAGTGCCTTTTCCGAGCGCGCTGATAAAAAGAGGATAGCACATAGCACCCTCGAGCCTGCACTATGGATTTTCTTTTTTAGGTGAGACCCAGCATGCGCAGAGCTAGACCCACCCTTTAGTCCTAAGGTTCATCTGCCAGGGCCTAGCAAGCTTGGACACTGGCAGCGAAGTCCTTAGGATGGAGGTTTTATTAGAGCGTCCTTCTCTTAGCTGGAAGGCCTTCCAGGGCTAAACGAGCTCCATCTGCCCGGGTTTGGAATCAGAGTTGTCCTTCTCCTAGGATGACTGCCAGAAGGCTAATGAGCTCATCCTACCCATCCAAGGATTATAGGAACATGGGTTTCACTCCCCCCGCTTTACTGTGGGCAATGAGTTTAATGCTCCCTCTGCTGTTGGCACAGTTACCGCACCAGGGGCCACAGGAGACCCCAAATGATTTTCAGACTGTGCCTGATTTGTCCATTACTTCTGTTACAAATCTCACTGAAGTTGCAAGTGTTGAACAGAGGCCAGTGTTGAGCTATTGCTGCTCTCAGAGTACTAGCAGCAGTGATGGTAAACTTGTTTTTAATGGAAGTCTTGTGTGGTGAACACTGTCATCTTTGTTGCTAGCAGGGGATCTGCAATATTGGTGTTTGATCCTCATCTGTTAATTTAACCTGGTTTAGAAATTCAGTGCAATGATCTAAAAATCTTCTCAGAGTAGACTAGGAGGTTTCTTAAAGTTGCAAATTACCTCTTACATTATTAAGGAGGGAACCTGCCAAGCTGAATCCTGTTACAAGTTTCTATGTCAGCTGTCTGAAGTCTGTCATCCTCAGCTTGCAGGTAGCAAGACGCTTTTCTAAATTGCATTTTCAGTCTCATCCAGGAGCATAAAACCTAAACTAAACTCTGCTATTAATACAAGTGCCTTAGGTTCTGTGGTCTGAATACTAGTCTTAGCTGGGCTTGGAATTTGTTGTATGAACTGGAAGGTAAGAGATTTGTGCAGCCCTGCTTTTGAAAGGTAGCTGTGAATTACTGATTCAGCCTTCAAGAGGAAGTGAAAGATTTTGTTAAGAATATCTAGAGTCCAAGGGAATTATGTACCTCTGTTTGACAAATGAGTAACAGCCACTTGCATGAATAGCAGGTAGTGTCTTATTGCATATTACTTTGGTCTTTTTAGTTCTAAGAACTGAATTTACATTTGAAAAAATGCAACTCCTTTTTTTCCCCCTCCCCTTCATTTTGGAAAAATTAGTGGAGTTCCAAGGTTTTCAAGAATATTTCCATCATTCCACCTGAGACTGGAATGGCACACCAAGTGAACTTGGAATATTTGTCAAGAGTTGTTTTTGAGGTGAAAGATCTCCTCTATCCGGATAGCGTGGTTGGCACAGATTCTCATACAACCATGGTAAATGGCTTGGGTATCTTGGGCTGGGGTAAGTATGCTAAGAGTAATTTGATAGCACTTTGAAAGGCAGACTAAAGCTCTACTGAGAAATATATTCTTCACACTGAATGTTTGTCTCAAGCATGAAAAACTGTCTTGAATTATTCTTAAGAATGTTTTTATCCAAGAGTAATTGCAACATTTTTTCTCATCAAGAAACTGCTTTTTGTAATTTAAAGAGAAAATATTCAAAACCAATTGTTACACAAGACCTTTTTGTACATGCAATGTAAGATTTCTGTGAGCGTTTCTTTTCTCTTGGAAAGTTAATTTTAGATACACAGTATTTTCTGATTGACTGTGATGTCTAACTTCAACAGTAGTTTTGCTTGATTTTATTTTTCACGTGTAAATATTTAACAGAACTTTTACATTTCTTACTGTAGCCTTTAGGCTTAATTGGTATTGTTTTATTTGATTTTAGGACCTCGAAATACTTAGCGTTGGTTACTTAAACTGATGAAAATCAACTTACTATTCCAGGTGTTGGGGGGATTGAAGCAGAAGCAGTGATGCTGGGGATGCCAGTGTCTCTGACTTTGCCTGAGGTTGTCGGATGTGAACTGACAGGCACAGCCAGCCCACTTGCTACATCCATAGATATTGTTCTGAGCATTACAAAGGTAAGAGTTTGAAGCCTTTGCAAAAAAAGCAGAATTTGCAAGTTCTGCCAGTGGAGTTTGAGAACTGAATTAAATGCTGGGAGTATTTGTAGTATACCTTTAATCATGGCAGTGTAGAAAGACAATCTATGACCATTTTTTTTATTTAATAGTCCTCCAAAGTATTCTGTGTTGTGTTTTGGGTTTTTTCTCTTCTATAGAGGTTTATTTACAGGCCTTCTTACACTAAAAAAATATTTAAAAACAAAAAATCCATATTATGTGTGCATCAGCTCAGAAACTTTCTGGATACCCTCTTTGTTCTGAAACACTCCTGCAAGACCCAAGGTCTATCAATGGTTGTAAGCTGGTGTAACTTAATAATGTATTTTCTGAAGACAGGCTTTTGTCAGGGAGGCACAAATTGTCAGTGTTGAAGTGAGCATCAAAGTATTGAAGACCTGGGATTGCTTTGAAAATCGTTTTTCTTTCTGGCATGATGCCTTAAGAAGCATATATCTGTCCTTGACTAGGAAATCTGAAGAACTCAGTTCCAGGTGGAGGTGTGGTTTATTGTGTCAGCTTCCAGTGTGGATTGTTGCAACCCAGTGTGTTATTGGGGCTTGGGTTTTTTTTGCAGGGATGGGCCTTAAGGCTTCAGCTTTTTGTTTTAAATGTTGTGACTTGTTAATAGTGAATTTGTTGCAACAGGCATTGCTTGCATTGTACCTGTTCACATTACAAAGGTTGTTGTGTGTTCTTTTAAACAGCATCTTAGGCAAGCTGATGTGGCTGGAAAGTTTGTGGAGTTCTTTGGGAGTGGAGTTTCCCAGCTGTCTGTAGCAGACCGAACCACAATAGCAAATATGAGTCCTGAACATGGTGCTATTCTGAGCTTCTTCCCTGTTGATAATGTGACACTGAAGCACTTAAAGCATACAGGTAAAGATGCAATTAAGAGTGATTCATTGTAATGGGGTTTTAGGTATGTGGCCATGTATTTTTTGCTTAAAACTCCATAGTTCTCAAGCAGTGTTTTTTCTGCAGAGTTCTGATGTGGATTTCATGTATAAAACTCTGCTGTACAGTCCAGGCTCTGTCATGAGCTGTGCTTGGCTACAACTTTCATCCTGTAGAATTTGCTGCCTCTGAGGAATACCTATCTCAAAAATTGTACCATACTTATTTACTGTTAGCTAGTTGTGTGAGACACTTAGTATGTGGCATTTGGATCTGAGTTATTTACCTGCTTTATTGGCAGGAATGTTTGCTTGTGGCATATTTTGGTTCTCTGTATCCCATGTGCTCAAGTGAGGCTGTAGTTGGTGTGCACAATGCTGGCACATGGATAGCTGACTTGCACGTGAAGTTTGGTTGGTTGGTTTGTCTAATCACAGTATCACAGTGTGTCAGGGGTTGGAAGGGACCTAGAAAGATCATCTAGTCCAAACCCCCTGCCAGAGCAGGATCACCTAGACGAGCTCACACAGGAATGTGTCCAGGCAGCTCTTGAATGTCTCCAGAGAAGGAGACTCCACAGCCTCCTGGGCTAATGCCTGCTTTACTGATACCATCTTTCAAAATTTAGAGTCCTTGTGCTTGAAAGAATATGTAAGTTTTTAAAAGAAAAGTATTAAGAAAATTCTCAGTTATATTTTGAGGAGTGTATGGCATAAAAGTCGTCTTCATAAGAAATTAATTCCTGAGCCACCTATAGGTTCCTTAAAAATAAAAATGTGAAACTATCACTAGAAATAAGTGAAACTGAAAAATAACTGACATGTTACTGAATTTTTGCTCACTGATTTTTTTTTTTTCCTTTTGAAGAGCATGATCTCACTGACACTTTAAACTAAGCTAGAAAGCTTGATAAAGAATTGACATCCATATACAAATAGAGAAAGCGACAGTAACAGATATCAAAAAAGGGTCATGTACATGAATAAGCCTTTTTGAAATGGAAATCTGGCACTTCTAAATACAAGTTCAACAGTTCAATAGCAAACATGTTTTGTCTGGTCAGTGCAGGGTAAATAAAGCATTTTCTGACAACAGCTAGTAATACTGGTGTCAAGCGTTAAGGCTGGGTCAATTACCAACCTAGGGACAGGTACTCTCTATTATACCCTTTCTCTCACTCCAGGGAGGAAAAAGGGGAAATTAACAAAGAGAGAGACTTGTGAATTGGAAATGAAACTTAAACTACTTTAATGAAGTAAATGAAGAGTGTGTGTATGCATATATATATATATCTATATGTGCGTGTATGTTTGTGTGTGTGTGTGTATATACACACACAAAACCAATGCCAGAACTAAACCCCCCTTGATGGTAACTACCTCACCACTGATGCTGTAGCAGGAGGACTTCAGCAGCAGCTGAACTCAGGAACTCTTGAATTGAGATGGAAGGCAGAATAGACAGCTGGCTATAGAATCCAAAAATTGTCAGGGTTGGAAGGGACCATAAAGATCATCTAGTTCCAACCCCCCCTGCCAAGGGCACCTCCACCAGATCAGGTTGCTCAGAGCCCCAGCCAGCCTGGCCTGCAAAACTTCCAGGGATGGGGCTGCCGCCACCTCTCTGGGCAGCCTGTGCCAGTGTCTCACCACCCTCATGGTGAAGAACTTCCTCCTAATATCCAACCTAATCCATTCCCCCTAGTCCTATGGCTGCCTGCAGGCACAGTCTGAAAATCACTTGGGGTCTCCTGTAGCCCCTGGTGTGATAACTGTGCCGACAGCAGAGGGAGCATTAAACTCATTGCCCACGGAAAACTGTGGGGAGTGATACCCATGTTCCTGTAATCCTTGTGTGGGAGCTCATTAGCCTTCTGGCAGTCATCCTAGGAGAGGGACAACTCTGACTCCAAACCTGGGCAGATGGAGCTCATTTAGCCCTGTAAGGCCTTCCAGCTAAGAGATTAAACCTCTGTCCTGAGGACTTCACTGCCAGTGTCCAAGCTTGCTAGGCCCTGGCAGATGAATCTTAGGACTAAAGGGTGGGTCCAGCTCTGTGCATGCTGTGTCTCACCTAAAAAAAATCCATAGTGCAGGCTCGAGGGTGCTATCCGCTATCCTCTTTATCAGTGCGCTTGGAAAAGGCGCTGGTGTGGAGTGCGGATGGAGCCCTCCCTGGATCTTTGTTCGTGAAGCCTAGCCACGACAATGACGACGATGGCTGCCTGACATCCTAAGAAGTCCCTCCCCAGCCCTCTTGTTGGTCCTCTTCAAATACTGGAAGGTCACAATAAGGTCTCTTCGGAGCCTTCTCTTCACCAGACTGAATAATCTCAACTGTCTTAGCCTGTCCTGATAGGAGAGGTGCTCCAGCCCTCTGATCATCATTGTGGCTCTTTTCTGGACACCTTCCAGCACACTCATATCTTTCTTGCACTGGGGGCTCCACAACTGGATGCAGTACTCCAGGTGGGGTCTCAAGAGAGTGGAGTAGAGGAGGGGGAGGAGAATCACCTCCCTCCACTTGCTGGCCATGCTTCTCTTGATGCAGCCCAGGACACGGTTGGCTTTCTGGGTTGCAAGTGCACACTGGCAACTCATGTTCAGCTTCTCATCCACCAGCACCCCAAGTCCTTTCGTCAGGGCTGCTCTCAAGCCAGTCACTGTCCAGCCTGTATCAATGCTTGGGATTGTCCTGACCCAGATGCAGGACTTTGCACTTGGTCTTGTTGAACTTCATGAGGTTGGCATGGGCCCACCTCTCCAGCCTGTCAAGGTCCCTCTGGATGGCATCCCTTCCCTCCAGCATGTCAGCCACACCATGCAGTGTGTGTGGTGTTGTTGGCAAACTTGTACTCAGTGCTGCTTTGCATGTCGCCAACAAAGATGTTAAGACAGGTCCCTGTACTGATCCTTGAGGGACTCCACTAGGAACATGGGTTTCACTCCCCACACTTCACCGTGGGCAGTGAGTTTAATGCTCCCTCTGCTGTCAGCACAGTTATCGCACCAGGGGCCACAGAAGACCCCAAGTGATTTTCAGACTATGCCTGGGCCTGTAGTAGACCCCTACTGTAACATCACTTTCTCCCCTGTTTTCCCTTTAATCTTAACCCATATGCTCTCAATCATTTCATCATCCTTCCCCAGGTGCAGCTCCATTGATTCCAGTTGGTCACTGATGCAGAGGGCAGCACCTCTTCCCCTGCCTGTCCTTCCTAAATAGCTTGTAGCCTTCTACCCCTACATGCCAGTCATGAGAATCATCCCACCAAGTTTCAGTAGTAGCCACTATGTCATGGCTATCCAGCAGCACAGTGGCCCTTAATTCATCCTGTTCATTGCCCAAGCTGTGTGCATTTGCATAGAGGCACTTTAGCTGGCCTGGCTGTGTCACCCTCTTAGATGAATCCCCTTTGATTCCCTTCGGGTGTCTTGGTGCAACTTCCCTGGGTTGCCTTACGGCAACAAGTTGAGAGCCCTTACTAGCACACCTTCCCTCTGCTCTTGGCATGCTGCCCCACTGTTTGTAATAGGCAAGCTTGTAATTATTAACCCCTTTCCCTTCAAATCTAGTTTAAGGCCCTATCAATGAGCCCTGACAACTCCTATCATCAACTGAGCATATGATCTGTATTAAACAAGTAAATCTTAATAGAGAAAAGCTTTATGAACTTCGGCACAAATCTGTACATTTAATTAGTTACAAAAGCTAGGGTTGGAACAGCTTATTTTGTTCCTTAATGTAAGAAGGAAAGTTAAGCTGATTTAGAAGTCTTCATTTCTTTGTAATTCATGTGTCATTCCTGAATAGCTCCTGGAGGTTGGAGTACAGAATTGCCTTGGAAAAATAGACTTTGGATGATGTGCTTAAAACAGTCTTAATTTCTGAAAATAGTGTGTTTTGGCTTATCTTTTTTTAATGTGACTTTTTCGTGGTTGAAATAATCTTCCTAAGGTTTTGACAAGGCCAAGCTTGAGGTCATGGAAGCATATCTTAAAGCTGTGAAGTTATTTAGAAATGATGAGAGTTCTTCGAGAGAACCTGAGTATTCCCAGGTACATGTGAAATTACTTGTTTCAGTGTGTTTGATTCTCACAATAAATAATCACTGCTGAGTTGATAATTGTGTCTCCCACTGTAATTTTTATTGCTTTAATAAACAGTGCATTTATTAACTCCCAATTTTGAGAAGCAGAGTATGTTTGCAAAATATAGAGGGATGGGGGAAAGAAGGGAGGTACAGTAACCTTCCTGTCAGCTAGAAGATACTGAACTTTTGTCACTCTTGAGTGATCTGGTATGATTTACAGATGGTAGAAAAGTCAGGAATAATGTTAAAACACTTTTGACCAAGATGAATAGCCTTTTACAGTGGGTGGTCTTGAAAATGGAAGAGTTTTAACATCTCAGAACATTCAAATTTTAAACCAAAGAGGTCCTAAATGTCTCAAGAGTATATTCAGTGTACTGTTGGGCCAGGATTGGTAATGCACGCTTTTTCTCATTTTTTTTAGATAGTACAAATTAATTTAAGTTCTATAATTCCATGTGTAAGTGGACCCAAAAGATCCCAAGATAGAGTGGCTGTTAATAATATGAAAAGTGACTTTCAAGCCTGCTTAAATGAAAAGGTTTGTACAACTGATGTAGTCTTCAAAAGATACTTCCTATAATCTATATGAATAAATTTTGTTACTTATTCTTTGCATACCTACTGAGCCTTCCTTGTTACTGTGTCAACAGCTTAGCTAATGATATTCCTTTCTTGCTTGATAAATGTCCTGAGGACAGCAGCTGGTAAATCATAGTTGTGTTTGTCAGGAACATGAACTTCCAGAAGTCTTCAATTTTCCAGTTTAGATTGATGGGAAGGAAAAACTTAAGGCTAAGTTATAAATAATGTAAGCTTGGGAAACATTTTCTGACTTTCAGAGGTTTTTTTAAACATCTGTATTCTACTTAATTTCCAAACCAGAATTACCATAAGTAAAGAGAACTATTCTCTTAAAGGAGATGTTGAAAGGCTTTGAGGATTTGTAGCTCAGTAGTGTTCTGGGTTCTTAACTTAGCAAATTCTTCTTGCTTGCAGCTTACCTTGACCTCACAGAGGAAATTGTTTTTATTCTGTAGATAGTATTTTTTTGTTAAGAATATGCATAGGTATCTTAAGAATGCAGCTGATACAGGAATGCATCTTCGTTTTTAGTGTCTGGCCTTCAAGTTGAAGACTGGCAGCAATATTAGAGTTTTATATGCTTAGACACTCTGTAAAAATGATTTCTGTTGGTTTTAGCATTTCTGGCTTGTAATGAGATGTGTAATATAGGATTATCAGTTGTGCTGGAGAAAGAAATCATAACTGATAATGGATCACAGAGTGCTTGAGGTTGAAAGGGAGCTCTGGAGGATAACTGGCTGCTGAAGAGCTGGAGGATGTGAAATGTTAATTGACCTAGTCTGCTTTAGTTATTGTCCTCTTCCAATTAAACTCTTGGGTGTGCTTCTAACTGAGGAACAAGTATAGAGTTAGATATGCACTCGTAAGAGAATGGAGTTTCACGTATAGCAGGAAATAAGTGGCATCAACCATGCTTTGACTGATACTTATTCACAATTGCTCTGAAGTTAAAGCAATTGTGAAGAAAAGAGGGATGAGACCACTGTTTATATGGAGAGAGGCATGAACTGAGGGCTGCTTCTAAAATCTCTTTAAGGGTTCCTAATGGGACAGCTGAGTATTTTAAAATGAATGTTCACTTGATCTTGCTGTAATGTCATACTTTCTATACTGTAGTAACTGCTAACTTGTATTTTTATTATCCAGTCTGGTGTTAAAGGATTTCAGATTGCAGTTGAGAAGCAGAATGACATTGTACCTGTTCAGTATGAAGGAAATGAATACAAGCTATCTCATGGCTGCATTGTCATTGCTGCAGTAATCAGCTGTACAAATAATTGTAACCCATCTGTCATGCTTGCTGCAGGTATGTCGTGACTAGAGACAATTAACTTGATCTTAATGGTGCTCCCTCATTTACAGAGCTTTTCCCTTCACTTTTGTGTTTCTCTATAATGACTTGACCTAAAGGTTTGAAGCTGTCAACTGTTTAGCCTTAAACTTGTATGTTCTGGAAGTTATATAATGAAAGTTACTTTTCAGTAATAAAATTTGTGTCGTAAAGCAGTATTAATGATTACCAATTATTTACATTTGGTAGTACTTCAACAGGTAACTAGCTTTAGGGCAGTCTTCAGATGGATTCACAGAGTGACACAATTGATACAGGAGGTGGACTTTAACTCTGCCTCCATCCTGGATGATGGTAGCTTGAACTGTAGCTAGCCATGGAGTCCGGAAAGAAAATCCATATTGCTGAACAACTGTTCTGTGCTTTAGTCACTAGTTAAGGTGTATGTGCCGTAGCTTCACAAGTTGCACACAATTTTCCCAGAACAGCTAATCCTCTGTCAGACCCTGCTTTCTTCTTTTGGGGTCCTCTGTGTCCAAGGCAGCCTTCCCTTTGAGGATGTGTGGCCTGTATCAGAAGAATAAATGTATTTACCCTGTTAGCTAGAACATGGGAAAGAGATTTTTCTTCTAGAAAAGAAAATGGGCACCTACATGGGAACAAAAATCTGAATGGTATTATCGGTTACTTATTTAGGCAAGTAGTTGCTTTAATCATGTAATAAATGGAAGGTCTACTCATCCTCTGGGGTTTTTTTGCTTAATTTCACGTAGCACTATTTAGATGATCTCTTAAGGGATATGCAAAAACAGAAGCTGTCTCTTGGATGTGGTTTGGGTTTTTTGTAGGACTCCTGGCCAAAAAAGCTGTTGAAGCTGGCCTAGTGGTTCAGCCCTACATAAGAACAAGTTTGTCACCAGGCAGTGGAATGGTTACACATTACCTCAGTTCAAGTGGAGTATTGCCATACCTCAGTAAGCTTGGGTAAGTTATGACTCCTGCTTCAGTTGTCATTTTAGGAAAGCAGTGGATAAGGCTTATACAGGTTGAGAAATGTGGTTGCCATTCTTTTGGGGTTGGCTAATTCTGAACTTGCTAGATTGTCATTTTAACTACTTGCAGACTTGAAAGTTGGTTTACTCCATTAAACTCCCACCTTAAAACTTGCTATGTGTATATCTCTACTTCGTCTGAGCTTTTTTTAAGTAGCAATCAACTTAATAGTGTCTTACAGGACAGCGTGCAGTGTATATATTTTTAAAGGGGAAGCTGGGTGTAAATTCATCAGGACAGTCTGCATGAGTCTTAACATGGCAGTTGTGAGTTGTTTAGCATGTTTTTGGTTGCTCTTTAGCAGTAACAGATTATGTTGGTAGTTTTGTGAGAATGTCCAGCAGTGCCCTGTGAGGAATGTTACTGCATTTGCTTTGCAATTCCAGAACCAACAACAGCTTGAGATACTTTATTTAGACTTACCTTGATCAGTTACAAAATTGTTCCCTTCTCTCTTCCTGCTTGCATCAGTGAGATGCATCTGCCATCCACTTGCTAAAGGCTAATTGTGGAAGGGGAAAAAAGAATCTCCTTATGATTACTAGTAAAAGAAAATGCCGTTTTGCTAACAACTTGCTTGTAATCATTTCGTGTGTTTCTTGGATGTTTTTTGTTTCCAATGTAGGTTTGAGGTGGTTGGCTATGGGTGTTCAACCTGTGTTGGAAACACTGCCCCCTTGCCAGAAGCCATCAGGAATGCAATAAAACAGGTAGAGCTTTAAGGCTTGTTGGATACAGACATAGAGTTCTCTACCAATTAGGCAATTAAGTAATACAGTAATCTGTGCAAAGTCTATTGTTGGTTTGGACTTGGCGTGACAGTTTTTGCACATCTGCATGCCAGAGGGAAACCATGCTGTATAAAATAAACATCATAAGTAGTATTTGTAGTATACAGATATAAATTGCAAGATAAATGCATAGGATGTAATCTTACAGAGGATATAGTGTGTAGATTTTGCATCCTAAATGAAGAAGAGAGTTTGAAAGAATTATGTACTTGAGTGAGCTTAACCAGCAGTGTCTAAACAGCTGCAGCTTTTTTCTCCTGTGAAGCAAAAGAAAAATACAAGAAATGAAAGGCAGGAGAGGAGTTCACTGAAGTGACAGGAGAACTCCTCAGATGATCAAAGTGCAGAGAAGGAGGAAGGGTAGTGGGAGAGAGCAAAACGCCTTTAAATTGAAGTGTTAGAGTAAATATTTGAAGTGGAATGCTAAAAGCACATCTGACTTAGTCAACAAAAAATAGCAAAAGCTGTTAAAGCAGCAAAAAGTCCTAGAAAAAGACATATGGCTCTGCCTTTCAGGGTGATATAATTGCCTGTGGAGTATTGTCTGGAACAAAAAACTTTGAAGGACGTCTCTGTGACTGTGTCCGCGCCAACTACCTTGCTTCTCCACCACTAGTAGTTGCTTATGCTATCGCAGGCACTGTTAGAATAGACTTTGAAACTGAGCCTTTGGGTAAGTATTTCCTTACACCTTCTATTTCTGCATCTAATGCATGTGTAGAAGAGGTTTCTTCACATGCATTTCAGCATACAAACGCAGCCCATTTGAAGGGAAAGCGCAGTCATATTTGTTGTGGCTCATTGCTAAAGCAAAGTATCCACTGAACTAATAACATTTTTGGCATGTTGCTACCATCTTTGAGGCCCTGAATATATAAGTATTTATATTTTAATGTAAAGTCTAATTTATTCTTCAAAATTATTATTCTGCTTAAAATCCTACTCAGGCACTGGCTTTAATGGCAAAAGTATTTACTTGCGAGATATTTGGCCCACCAGAAGAGAACTTCACACAGTGGAGGAAGAGTGTGTTATATCATCCATGTTTAAGGAACTGAAAGAAAAAATGGAGGTAAGAATGGTCTTTTTGTTCTACATAACTTAAAGATTACATTTTAGTGTAGCTTTATAATATTTCCCAGTTGTGGATGATTGGTTTGGCAATTATTCCGTTACTGTAAAGGAGGACTTAACTGAGATGGATGCTTCTATTAAATGGTGATTCTTAAGTAACACCCAGTGAGGTAAATTGTAGTATATAACAGAAATTAAAAATCACAGTCAATCTTTGGTTTCAGAATGTAAAAAGACAGTAAACTAATTTCTTCTTTTTGGTTAATTTTCTTTTTGTAGAAAGGAAACAAACGGTGGAATTTGTTGGAAGCACCTGAGTCAACTTTATTTCCGTGGGATTTAAAATCTACTTATATCAGATGTCCTTCCTTTTTTGATAAACTTGTAAGTTTGTAGATCTAGCCACCAGATTAAATTTAAATGAAGGAATGTAATTACAGTTACATTAAATTTAAATAAAGGAATAGCTATTCCAGTAAAGTTTCTAAGTGACAAATTTGATTACAACAAAAATTTCTGTCTCTTAAACACTGTTTGTGTCTGTGGAATGAGTGGAGCTTCTACATCACTTGTACCTTCATATACTGCAGATGTATTTTATGTCTCTAAGGATCTTAGGAGAAAAATGTGTTCCTTTTTTGTTGTTCCCTGCCCGCCCCTTCCCTTTTAGGCCAAAGAACCAGTTTCACCACAACAGATTGAAAATGCCCATGTCTTGCTTTATTTGGGCGATTCTGTAACTACAGATCACATATCCCCTGCTGGAAGCATTGCAAGGAGTAGTGCTGCTGCTAAGTATCTAACCAACAAAGGGTAAGGACTTCTTGTAGTAAACAGTTCTAGCTATATCAGATGGCTGCTTCACAGGCCAAATCATTGACCAGCATTGTTGCTTTCCTCTAGATGTGCCTGTCTGCATAAAGTGGTGATTATACACAGATCAGCAAAGTAGTAACTGTTATTGGCATTTATAAGTAATCACCAATCTTGTAATCCCAGTAATCACCTTTCTTGGAGTCTCTGAGGTTACAACAAATTGCTGAGAAATACTCTTAAAAGACCTCACTTTCATAGCTGCTGTTGCAGTCTTCCCTGTGCATGCCAAAGCAAAACAAACTTACTAATTTACAAATCAGGTGATTGGTTTTCTGTTCATGTAAAGTTAGTCACTGAACTGTCAGATAGATGCACAGAACAGATCAGAAGCTCCAGAAACAGATACAGTTAAAATGAAAATGAAGCACAGTTTTGTAAGTGTGTGATTGGTGCTGTAATGTACCTCTGCAGCAGTGGTGGGTGTCTCTCATCTCTGCTGAAGGTCTCCGAAGATACAGAGCACACTGGTGCTGAGCTATTCAGTGTCACCTCTGCTGACTATTTTGGAATTTATATTGTGGTGTGTTGCAGAGGTGTAGTGTGATTATTACAGTATCAGTGAAGCATGACAAAATAATACCCTGTGGTGTGGACTCTTCTTTCTGTTTTGTTCAGTCCAAATGAGAAGGCTTATGAGAGAGAATTAATGGGCCTTTAATCCCAGGGTAGTCATTTGATTTATGAGTAAAACTTTGATTTTGGTACAATGATTGTTAATGCTGGTAGAGATAAGAGGATTAGTAAACAGGCTTGTTTCCTAGAGCAGTATCCCCATAATTCTTCTGCAAGTATGCTGTCATGGTCCTTGATATTGAAGTCAAAGAAAATGAATTTAAAATTGCAGCTTTCATCAGTAATAACCTAGCAATGACTTACGCACGTTGTTCATGATTTATAGGAGCTACATTTGTTGGACAAACTGTTTTTTACGTCTTGCACTGAAAACTTAAGAGATGTTGCAATAATTGTAATAACAATATCATTTTAAACCTAATACCCCTCTTAAATATGCTTTTTCTTCTAGACTCACACCTCGTGAATTTAACTCTTATGGAGCTCGTAGAGGTAATGATGCTGTGATGACAAGAGGTACCTTTGCAAATATCAAGCTTCTGAATAAGTTCATAGGCAAACCAGCTCCTAAAACAATTCACTTCCCATCAGGACAAACGGTAACAATAAACTTGTTTGCATTGCTCCTCTGAAATGATGTGGATTTAGAAGTCACTCAAATTCTTTACTTTGTAATTCCACAGCTAGATGTGTTTGAAGCAGCAGAGTTGTACCAGAAAGAAGGCATCCCTGTCATTATTCTGGCAGGAAAGAAGTATGGACTGGGTAGCTCAAGAGACTGGGCTGCAAAAGGACCTTTTTTACTGGTAATGCTGGTTTATTTGCTTTTGGGGTGTATTTTGGGGGGTTTTGGGTTGTTTTTCTGGAAATAACTAAGAACACATTGTTTAGTTTTAGACATGAATGTGTTTAGAAACTGTCCTCAGTCTTGAATATAATACCATGCTTTTTTTAAAAACTTCTCAGTAATTTCTTTGCTATAATATTCCTAGAAGAGAATTTCTCATCAGGATAAATCTGAATTTCCTTATTATGTAACTTATCTTAGACTGCAGACTCAGAGATTAATTAGACATTTATCTCTGTCTGTTCTCTGTGGGCTGTTAAATATCTAGCTATTGGAGACTAATTTACACTAATATTCAGAATCTGTTCTGAGTTAGCCATTTATTCAGGTGGAGTAGTGGAAGCAACTACATTAGGTCTGGAAATTTCTGCCTGATGACTACAACACGGGCACTGTCTATTACAAAACTCCATACTGTATGGGTCTACTCTGGCTTATTTTCATCCAGTTGTAAAGCTAAAAGATGCTATCTGCTTACAGCGATCATACAAAGCACTCTCTTTACTTTTCAGTTTGAATGGCAAAACTTTGTATGTAGTAGGTATTTGAAGCTTAATTTTGCATTTTACTCTAACCACTGTACTGAAATACAAAATCACTTGTGTTTTTGCAGGGTGTGAGAGCTGTCCTAGCTGAAAGCTATGCAAAGGTTCATAAAAGTCAGTTGATTGGAATTGGTATAGCTCCACTTCAGTTTCTTCATGGAGAAAATCCAAGTACTTTGGGTCTTACTGGCAGAGAGCAGTTTTCTGTAGTGTTCCCTCCAGAGCTGTCACCCAGAATGACTTTGGATATTAAGGTATCTTTGTAATGTTTTTTTCTTTTTCTGTGCTGGATGTACTGACAATTGAAAGCACAGAGGAATCCTGATCGAAAGAAGGAAAAAGCAAAACTTAACTGTCTTTGAAAGGAAGTTTAGAGTCTTGCCTGAAATTTGTTGTGGTTATCCAAGTGTCCTTAAATATGTAGAAACATATTCTTTCGATGCAAATTTGTATGCAACCTGGAATTCTTGATTACTCCGGGGCATTGCTTCCCCCCTTAAAGGACACTGTAGTAGGGTAGAATCAAGTCTTGTTTCTTACTCAAGCACTTCTAAAGACAAGGGTGCGACTGTCTGAGAGAGGATTTCGATTTCCATTCTGTCTAAAGGAACTGCATGCCCATAATGACACACTTGTGCCACCTGGGAAATGGCTTTTTCTTTGTTATCACTAGGTATGGAGCATGTTCCCAGCTCCATCTAAACTGCAGTGAAATAAGCCTTCAGTCTGTTCCCGGCAAGTTGAATTTGCATGTGTTCAACAAAACTTGGTTAGCATGTTAAAAAAAATGAGGAAAAAAGCTAGGGAAAGTGAAAGCAGAACTCTTAATTGGTCTCTTTTTATGTTTTTGTTTTGAAGACAAGCACTGGAAAAGTGTTCAGCGCCATTGCCTTGTTTGAAAATGATGTGGAGATAACTTTATACAAAGCTGGTGGAAGCCTAAACTTCGTGGCTCGAAGATACTTATAGTAGCTACTGACTCTATGGGTCCCTTGCATAACTGGTAATTCTGAAAATGCCTTGTGTGAGCCCAGGAATCTGTACTGTGGAACTGCAAACAGTCCTAGTGTTGCTCCAAGTTACTTCGTCCATGGATGTAAAAGATTGTGAATCATTGTAACTCTTAACAAGATCCTTCCTGATTTTTAAATAATATTCTAATGGTGCTATTAAACATTGCTAAAACTCAACGTGTGTTGTGGCAGAGAGCTAGAAGTATGGAGGGGATCTTTTATCACACCATTTTGTAAATAAACTGCAAAATCCCAAACTGATTGTGATGAAGATTATTGTGTAAGAAGATTTTCTGCAGTTGTTTCCACTCAGTTTTTGTACCTGTAAATCTGTGTACTGCTGGTTGTTGGTTTAAGGGTAGCAGATGGTATGGAATGTTAAAGGCCAAACAATTTTTTTTTCCTCCTCTTTGCATCCAGAGTTTAAAACAGATACTTAGTTTTTAGTTTCTTGCTCTTTGGGCTATGGGCTGAACAAAAAGCAGTCCACATGAGGCACATGGTATCCTGCATCACAGATCATGACTTTCTTACCTTCATTATGCAATAATATTTCATCTGGATCCAGATTTAGAACTGCTCATGCTGTGAAAATACTGTGTGCTTAGAAGTAAGGGACGCATTTCTGCATTTTAAAAAACGCTCACAGTTATTTTTGTTCATGCACACCAAGTATAACATCTCAGCTTTTTGGCAGGCTGCAGTGTCCTTCAATTGAAGTTTGTCATTTCTACTTCAAGGGATGCAGTTTGTCATTTATGACATGGATTTTTCCTGTACTGTCTGAGAGAGCACCTCCCCTTACTATGTTAACTTCAAAGAAAAAGCTGTAAAAATAATGTTATACTTCCCTGTCAAATGTTAAGTACTTGAGGTAGCCATACTGCCTTGTACTGCTGTCTAATACACTTAGTTTATAGCTCTTCTAAAGGAGCGTCAAGTCCCCTGCTGAAGGTCCCAGAATACTGAACAAGTCTGGCTCTTACACCACTGCAACTGCTCTAAATGTGTCAGCACACTGACGGTAAAACCCCTGTTCCATATTTATTATCAGAAGGTACATGGTTTATGTAAAAGTGCTTGTTTTACCACTTCAATTAGACATTGATAGCTTCTAACCTGTGCAGGTGAGTTTTCCCCTTCCCCATATTATCTCTGTGCTTCTCTAGCTTGAAAAGCTTCACAATATCGCTTACAGTTTATGTAGAGATTAATTTCTTTTGGAGAACAAAACTGCAATAACTTTCCTATAAATTGTTAAGATTTCACTTTAAGATTTTTTTTTTTACTCTCAATAACTATTGTCCTGAATATCAAAACTTTCAAGAGGTCTATATTAGCTTAATACATGTGTCTTCAATTCATAACCAGGCACTAAGCTAGTTGACTTGCAAAATAACAGATGGCACCATTCCAATCTTTAAATAGTATGGTTTTGACATTCCTTTAAAAAAAAAAAAAGGATTTGCCAAATTCATTTGACTTCACTGGGGTAACTTTGAACCTTTTTTATTTTATTGATCAAAATTCCCTAGAGTTTGAAGTAGTGTTTAATCTGTTCTTATATTTCACCAGTTTGGCTGGTTTTCTTTTAGTCAAGACAAAAAAAATTTTAGTGACTCCTATCACTGGTATAGGTGATAAATCTAAGCATTTTTTAATACTGTGTTCAACTGAATATTGAATGAGTTCCTGTTTTGTGGTACACTTTTGATCACTTTATCCAGAGTTAGTGAGCAAATCATTTCTTGTACAACAGTGTCTACTACTATTTGGGTTTTTTTGTCCCAGCTCAAGGGTATATTCTTGATTGACTTCAAGAAAATGCATGTTCATTATTGGGGAGTAAATAGGAATGTAGTGCTGGCACATAATGATGCCTCATGCAGCTGACAAACACAACTACAAGCCTATTTAGGACTTGAAACTGCCAATGCATGAATGGAGCACAGCCTGCCACCCTCTAGTGCAGGAACACTTGTTTCAGGAGACAGTCACCCAAGCCATGTCAAGGTAAACCAGTGTTGTGTAGTTAAGTGCAATTTCAAGATGTGACTTATCCATGGGTGATCACCAATAAATCTGTTCATCTTTTCTAAGAGCTACAATGCGTTTTGTTACGATGGCAACTGCTGCTGCATTATAATGTCTTAAAATCAATGAGACAGCTTTGGAGCTGTGCTTTGGCACAGCTGCTGTTCAGCTGTAGGCTCCTGCTGTTGCTGCTGCAAGGGGTCTACCCCTAAATATGCTGAGGTCAATAGCATCTTTGAGCAGGGCAGGCCCTTAGCATCTGTATGCCTGAACTGTAGTAAGTGCTGCGAGGAGCAGCACTGCTCATGTACCCTGCTCCTGCATCTTCCGTGATAGTATGTATGGCTAGGCTTCGCGAACGAAGATCCAGGGAGGGCTCCACCCACGCTCCTCATCAGCGCTTTTTACAAGCATGCTGATAAAAAGAGGATAGCGGATAGCACCCTCGAGCCTGCACTATGGATTTTCTTTTTTAGGTGAGATACAGCATGCACAGAGCTGGACCCACCCTTTAGTCCTAAGGTTCATCTGCCAGGGCCTAGCAAGCTCAGACGCTGGCAGCAAAGTCCTTAGGACGTAGGTTTTATTAGAGTGTCCTTCACTTAGATGGAAGGCCTTACAGGGCTAAATGAACTCCATCTGCCCAGGTTTGGAATCGGAGTTGTCCTTCTTCTAGGATGACTGCCAGAAGGCTAATGAGCACATCCTACCCATACAAGGATTATAGGAACATGGGTGTCACTCCCCACACTTTACCATGGGCAATGAGTTTAATGCTCCCTCTGCTGTTGGCACAGTTACTGCATCAGGGGCCACAGGAGACGCCCAAGGGATTTTCAGACTGTGCCTGTCTGTGGTAGTAAACTGCTGCTGAAGGTAGTGTTTGCCTGATTATCCATGGTAATGTGCCTGTTCCCTTCCTCATGCAGCAGTGGATGTTGTTAAGTCCAATTCCACAGCCCAGCACCCTAAGGGAAGACATGTAACTGGACACTGCTAGGTGGGTGAGGGTGAAATCTGCTTTTGGGTAGTCAGAGGATTGCTGTGGTCACACACACAAAAACATTGTTCAGTTAGACCTCTTTATAGTATCTTAAAGCATAGGAGGAAATGTACCTTTCTGAAGGTGTGACTCAGTGGGTTTTATTTAACCTTATATTTAACCTGGACTTCTCTCTCCCCTTTGATTTAGGGGAAGAATCTGTTCCAATTTTTCTAAATGTTTTCTCTTTGCACCCCTTTTCCTCCCTCCCCCTCCCAAAAGACAAATGTTGGGGGTAGTGGTGTTGTTTATACATTTTACACCTAGGTATAATGACATGAAACTATGTATATTAATCATATTTAAGGAACTGCAAATCAATGTCTGCTGTTTAAAGCCAACAGAACAGTGTAAGTTTTAAGTTCAATGAAGTATTGTATAGATAAATCTTAAGTTCTGTTGATGACAATTGCGCATAAAATGTTACCAATGCTGTAAATTATTTTTAATAAAGAAAATTGTATCACAGTTCTTGTATGTTGCCATCTGTTTTGCCTAGATAGCATGGAATTTGCTTAAAATAGTACTATACGTATGTATGAGAGGATAGAGTGAATAAGGAGAGGGATATAATTATGCAGGTTTCATTTTCCTGTTAGGTGTGTCTCATATGTGGGCTTCCAAATCACGTGTATCTGGTGTAGAAAGAGGTTTTCTGTGTTAGCTGAGCTCCAGGTATTAGTCTGGATATTATATTAAATGTTTTTTCATTAAGCTATGTTGTGTTTTTTTAACCTTAGGAAAATGTCTAATTTAGATTCTAGATTCAATCCTGTGTTAAAGCAAGCTGTTGACCAAGGTTATGGTTATGGTATGTAGACCTTACACCTATGACAAGATCATCAAAAGTGATTTGGGGGTGCCAAACTCTGCCTGACATCTGAAAACCCACTTTCGGAAGAGGCATTAGACCTGCATCCAAGACAGAGAAGCGGAATTTATTCAAGTCTTATCTTTCCTACAGATAAGAGAGGCTGAAGTACAATCTTAGTCCTGTGCATTGCCTCACAACCATGGTGTGCTTCCCACCAGAATACCAGGCAGGCAGGAGAAAGACAGAAGTCCATAGGTCTTGAGTCCACTACTGTCTGGAAACTACGACAAGACTGACAAGGTACAGATCTGTACAATGCATTGTAACTTTGCTTACAGACACAATAAGTATATTCTAAATTTCCTGTAAACTTTTATGTATCCTGAAGTCAGAAGCATAGCAAGAATGCTTTCCTGATGTAGCAGTTTTGTTACAGTCAGCTAAACCTTCATTTGGCCTCAGAAACTAGGAGAATAGGGAATCCTAAATATTTCCAAGAGTTTTTTACTCTTGAAAAAACTTGCTTGTGTGATTTCTGGAGGGCTGGGAGGGTGGAGAGTAGGTAAAAATATTTATTAGTTGGTCAATCACTTTGTTTAGTAACATCTGTTCTGAAATTAGGGGGATGGAGGGGGGATTTCCAAGGATTTTCCAAGGGGATTTTTGAGGAAATAGTTTCTCTTCCCTAAATTCCCTTTTGGATTAAAATACTGCTTTCAATCTAATGGCTTTAATATTACAAATAACACTGAAATAGTGGGACAGAGGATTCTTAATAACTGGTTTACTTAAAACCGAGATCCTTTTTTTAAATTCAGTGTTTACTAAATGCTTTTTTTTTTAAATGCTTTTTTTCTTTTTTTCCAAAAGCCCAGCTGGAACTCAAATTGGCCACTGACATAAAGGA
>VWZO01003826.1:80799-100605 GCA_013396975.1 Bucco capensis | reverse complement strand
CAGAGAAGGGCAAGGAGGCTAGGGAGGGCTCTGGAGCACAAGTGTGCTGAGGAGCAGCTGAGGGCACTGGGCTTGGTTAGTGTGGAGAAGAGGAGGCTCAGGGGAGACCTTAGCTCTCTCTGCAGCTCCCTGAGAGGAGGTTGGAGTGAGCAGAGGGTAGGTCTCTTCTCCAGGGTTAACAGGGAGTGGGCAAGAGGAAATGGCTTCAAGTTGCAACAGAGGAGGTTTAGATTGGATAGAAGAAGAAATTTCTTCTCTGCAAGGGTTGTTAAGTGTTGTCCCAGGCTACCCAGGGAGGTGCTGGAGTCCCCATCCCTGGAGGGGTTGCAGAAACATTGAGCTGTGGTCCTTAGGGCCATGGGTTAGTGGTATGGGAGTGCTAGGCATGGTTGGACTGGAGGAGCTTAGAGGTCTCTGCCAACCTTTGAGGTTTTGTGACCCTGTGTTGCAGAGTGTCTTGTCTGTTCACCTTACAGTACTCTGTTCTTCAGGTGCAGTATGTCAGTCATCTACTCAACAGATTGTTACTGGGTTAGAGCTTAAAGTATTGGTTAACTTGAGCCCTTTCAATAAATCAAACTGAAGGAGGTGCTGGTTTTGGTGCTTTGACAAGGTGGCTGTGAGGAAAAGGCAGCTGCCCTGAGGTAATCCTGAAGGGCAAGGAGGAACAGAAGGACATTGTGCTAAGAGAGCTCAGAGCTGGATTCAGCCTGCACTGGTCTCACCCAGCAATTGTACAAGACTTGCAAGGTCCTGCTCAAATAAAGCAGCGGGAGTGTGGACATGGAGGTTAGTTCTGCTCCTCACATCTCTGCTAAACAGCAGCTGTTTGGGAAAAAAAACCCTTTTTTCCAGTGCTGAAGGAAATAGCTGAGCTTGCTGAGTGCAAAGAGGATTAGCTAGGCTGTTGAGATGTGTGTGTCTGCTCTCAGTGTAAGTGTGGCCAGTGGTAGCTGTAGAGTAGGCAGCAGGTGGTAAATTCAGAAGTAAATTTCCTCCCTGGTAGTAAATTCAGAAGTTGAGAACTAATCAAGGAAAGTATGTGCAACTGAAACTGGATTTGTTAGAGGTTTTTCTCCCAATTAGCCATAGAACATTTCTATTAAAGGAGCACATCTCTTTGTTTCAGGGAATAGTTTTATCTGGTGATAGTAGTAACATGTCTGGGAAGCCCTCTTGTTGTTGAAGTTATTCTGAAATGTCTCTTGTTCATCCCATTGCAGATCTGGCTTTTTTGCTGCAGCTAGTTTCATGTCCTATCAACAATGTGAGTTTAACTTTGGGGCAAAACCTTTCAAGTACCCACCATCAATGAAGTTCAGTACCTTTAATGATTATGCCTTTCTGTCAGAAGAAGAGAAAATCATTCTGCCCAGGTAATCCTCCTGTCTACTTTGAGTATGTTTGCATGCAGAGAAATGAGATGCTTCACTTCTGAGTTGCATAGTCTTCCTTTGGCTTAGCAAAGTGATTGTTTATTGGCTCACACCTTCATAGGTCTCTTTCAGAAAAGGATTAGCCCACAGACTCCAGTGCAACTAGATGAGTGGGGCAGGAGGTGGGCAACCACAATCCATTAAAGTATGCTTTTAGAATCACAGGATTGTCAGGGTTGGAAGAGACCTTCAAGCTCCTCTAGCCCCAACCCCTGTGCCTGCCATGTGCAGCTTGCTCCCAGCCCCAGCCAGCCTGGCCTGCAACACTGCCAGGGCTGGGGCTGCCACCACCTCTCTGGCCAACCTGGCACAGTGGCTCAGCACCCTCCTGGGGAACAACTTCTGCCTAACATCTCATCTAAATGTCCCCTCCTCTAGTTTGGATCCATTCCCCTAGTCCTAGCACTCCCTGACAGCCTAACAAGTCCCTCCCCAGCTTTCTTGTAGCCCCTGCAGATCCTGGAAGGCCACCAGAAGGTCTCCTGGGAGCCTTCTCTTCTCCAGACTGAATAATCCCAACTGTCTCATCCTGTCCTCATAGGAGAGGTGCTCCAGCCTCTGAGCATCCTTATGGCCCTGCTCTGGACACCTTCCAGCACCTCCAGATCTTTCCTGTCCTGGAGGCTCCAGAACTGGACTTAGTACTCCAGCTGAGGTCTCAGCAGAGTGGAGTAGAGGAGGAGAATCCCCTCCCTGCCCCTGCTGGCCATGCTTCTCTGGATGCAGCCAGGCTAGGGTTGGCTTCTGGGCTGCAAGTACACACTGAGGGCTCATGGTGAGCTTCTCATCCACCAGCACCCCAAGTCCTTTTCTTCAGGGCTGCTCTCAAACCCTTGCAATATTAAGCTAGATGAAGTAGTAGTGCACAGTAAATGTTTTTAGTGAAAGTGCCTCCCGCTGTCTAAGAGTGATTAGGCTGGTTGAGAAGGTATAGACTTAATTAAAAAGAGAGCTTATTTAAAATTGACCTCATTTGTGATGCTGGCAGCTTGGAGGTACTGAATGATTGTCAGACTTGAAATTGTCCTTTTCTGTTGGAGGGGAAAATTTCCTCATGTGCTGACAGAGGTGATTCCAGTTCAGAAATGCTTTCTCACCTGAATATGAATGAAGCAAGAGATTTGCATACACCTTACCTTAACCTCCCAAATTTCTGGCAGGAATGAAAGCTAGCAGCTCTTCTGGTTGAGTTCATTATTAATAAAATAATTTCCTGGAGGCCACACCTCAAATCTTGAGTTTGTTTTGGGCACTTCGCTGCAAGAAGGACATTGAATTGCTGGAGTGTGTCCAGAGAAGGGGAAGGAAGCTGGGGAAGGGTCTGAGCAGAAATCTTGTGAGGAGCAGCTGAGGGAACTGGAGGGAACTTAGTCTGGAGGAAAGGAGGCTCAGGGGAGACTTTCTGGCTCTCTCCAACTCCCTGAAAGGAGCTTGGAGCAAGGTGGAGATTGGTCTCTTCTCCCCAGGGACAAGTGGTAAGACAAGAGGAAATAGCCACAAGGGGTGTTCCAGGGATGTTTTGAGTTGGATGTCAGGGAAAAAATGTTTTCCCCAAAAGGTTTGTCAAGGCCTGGCCCAGGCTGCCCAGGGAAGTTACCATCCTTGGAGGGGTTTAAAAGCCATGGAGATGTGGTGCTGAGAGACATGGCTTAGAGGTGGCTTGGCAATGTTAGGTTAATGACTGAATTCTTTTAGAGGTCTTTTCCAACCTTAGTGATTCTAAGACTGTGGAAGTTTGAGGTTTGTGGTATTGTATTTATGCAGAGAAAATCAAATGCAGTGTGCAAGACCATTTTGTACTTACATAGAGCCAGAGTAATTTACACCTGCTTGTGACTGCAGGTGCTTGAAGTGAGAATCTGATTTAAGCCCTTAAGGTGATCTGTTAGTTCTCATCCCTGCTCAGTGCCCTTTCCAAATGAGGTGTTCTTCTGTCTTATTAGTGCCACCAACACCCAAGTCCTTTTCCTCAGGGTTGCTCTCAAGCCACTCACTGCCCAGCCTAGATCAGTGCTTGGGATTGCCCTGAGCCAGCTGCAGGACCTGGCACTTGCTCTTGTTGAACTCCAATGGGCATCACCTCTCCAGCCTGTCCAGGTGCCTCTGGATGGCATCCCTTCCCTGCAGTGTATCAGCCTCACCACGCAGCTTGGTGTCATTGGCAAACTTGCTGACAGACAAGAGTAGAGATCTGGAGACTGTTCTGAACCTCCCTGGGTGTGTGAAGCCTTTTTTGTGGCAAGTTACCATTGATGTTTATCAGCAGCGGTTTTGGGTAGCACAGGCAAGTGTTGCATTGGGCTTGATGCAGAGCTCAGGCTAGTCATAATCTATTTGAGTCAAACTAATGTGTGTGGTGGGGATGTCTCTCTCTGTCTGTCTGTTCAGACACAGGCGCCTGGCTCTGCTGAAGCAAGTGAGTATCCGAGAGAACTGCTGCACTCTTTGCTGTGATGAGGTAGCAGACACAGAACTCAGGCCGTGTGGACACAGGTAAAAAAAAACTTAACAACAACTCAAACCACACCCAAAGCCAAAGAAACAGGAAAGTGTGTCTCTGATGTGCCACTGAGGGGAGACCAGATGCAGTTCCTGCTTATCTGGATTGACTTCTCAGCAGAAAGGAGATAACCTCTGTCACTAGCTTAAAAGGAGGAGTTAAATGTAGCATTCCCACCATTCCCCTCAGCCTAGACCTGAGCAGTTTTAATCCCTAATGGGATGTGTGTTTGGAGTTGAAAGCACTGTGATTGCCAACTCATAATTCTGTGATCTTGACAGTTTTACTGGTGAGTACTGGTGCAGTGAAATCCAGATCACAGCAGGAGAGGAGAAAGTCCAATATATACTCAAATACTCCTGAAATGTTCAACAAATGGATTGTCTCAAGTCACAAATTCATCTGAAAGCTAAAAATGGGACAGCAGCATGAGTAACACCATCTATGATGCACCTTCCTGCATTTAAGCAGCCTACTAGGAATTTAATCTAGTTAAGTCTAGTTCCTTAGTCTTTCTAGAGCACTTGCCATGGGTCTGGATGCTGGACAGTTAAAATGAGATGTGCCCAGTGTTGCCTCCACAAGCAGTGGAGACAGCTTCATGCAGGGCACTTGGGGCTGCTCTTCTCCAGTCCAGAGAAGTGTTAGCAGTAACAAAAGCATGCTAGCAGTAACAAAAGCATGCAAGTGTAGTCCTGACCAACTGCACCAGCAGTTCCAGGTCAGCAAGATGCTGAGCAGCAGGAGCTCAACTCAAAGCTGTGGATCCACAGCACCTTGCAAGATTAGAAGGGCAAGGAGGCTAGGGAGGGCTCTGGAGCACAAGTGTGCTGAGGAGCAGCTGAGGGCACTGGGCTTGGTTAGTGTGGAGAAGAGGAGGCTCAGGGGAGACCTTATCTCTCTCTCCAGCTCCCTGAGAGGAGGTTGCAGTGAGATGGGGGTAGGTCTCTTCTCCAGGGTTAACAGGGAGAGGATGAGAGGAAATGGCTTCAAGTTGCAGCAGGGGAGGTTTAGATTAGATAGAAGGAGAAATTTCTTTGCTGCAAGGGTTGTTAAGTGTTGTCCCAGGCTGCCCAGGGAGGTGCTGGAGTCCCCATCCCTGGAGGGGTTGAAGAAACATTGAGCTGTGTTCCTTAGGGCCATGGGTTAGTGGTGTGGGAGTGCTAGGCATGGTTGGACTGGATGAGCTTAGAGGCCTCTACCAACCTGTGTGATTCTGTGATCCTAATCCACACTGACAGACTTAACATGACAGTGTTCCTAGAAGGCTAAGTGAACTGCTTGCATCCTGGGGGGTGGGTTGATGTAGTTTTTCACACTGTAAATGCAGGCTTTGACTGATTTTTTTTTTCCTCCCTCTCCTTCAGTGACCTGTGCATGGAGTGTGCCTTGCAGCTGGAGACCTGCCCTTTATGTCGACAGGAAATACAAACCCGAGTCAGACAGATCTCTCACATTTCATGACACACGTGGAGAAACCCCACAGACTTGTTTTTTAGTGAACTCCAACCAATACTGAAAGGGGAAACAAATAAAGCATCTCTAAAGCACCCTTTGCGCCCATCGAGCCGTAGCCACGGGCAGATTTCATGCTAAACTGTAATCTGTTGCTCTTCAAAATGAAATCTTTAACAAGCTGCTTGCAGGTGGCCAGCAATGGGGACTGGTCTCAACAGGAAGGAGAGCTGCTAGGTCAGTGTGCTATGGCTATTGGTTCCTCTGAGCAAGACTAGAGGAGAGGGAGTGTCTCTCTTCCACCCCCTTCAAGTATTTGCACTGGAAGTACATGTACAATGCAGTTTAGAGAAGGAGAGGAAAGAACTCTCTCCTCAAACAGGGCCAATCTGTCTTGTGCTCTAAAGTGTCTCTTTTTGGCAGAGGACAGGACTGACAAAAGAAATGCCAGTGTTGTCCTGTTTAATGTAGCCTCCTGCTGGTCAGAGACTCTGGATATGAAAGTGCTCACAGAGCTGATCTGAAAGGACAGTGTGGAGACTGTAGAGAAGCTCACGTTTTCATCACTTGGTGATTCCAAAGAATGTTCTGATTTGTTTTTAAACCTTCAAAGATCCAGTGGTACTTTCAAGTACATAATGTTTCTGATGCTTTTAACTTCAGTACCCACATTTTTTTGGGTGGATAGATCTCATTTTCAGGAGGTTTTCTTAAACCAATTCTAACGCTGGACTGGAATTAATTTGATATTCTGGGTATTTTTTAAAGTCTCATTGAACATCTTTTTTAATCAGTGTTGTTTTCTGAAAGTTATGTTCACTGTGGAAATATTGAGCTATCTTAAAAGATTGGAACAGAATTTTGGGCCAGTTTATTTTACAAAAAAGAAGTTATTTGGATAGCAAGTTTGGTCTTGTTTTGTAAGTCTTTAACATGCACCTTGCTTGCCACACATCAGTCCTGCTCTGAGCAGGTTTGGGGCCACACTTCAATGTTTTTGGTAGGGATCATCCAGTAGGAATCTCTGCTCCAGTTTAATTCCACATTTGTGATGTTTGTGTGTGAAGGATGCATTTCAGCAGGCAGCTTTTGAGCCTTTGACTAGGTGTCTGCAAGGAAGCAAGGTTCGTGGCTGGTGTCAGTGAAGTAGCACAAAACATTGCTGGAGTTATGCTTATTTTGCACCAACTGAGGATCTGACTCAGTCTCTTCCCAGACTTGTACAGGTTGCTTTTTTAATAGAGTAGAACTTTACTAATTCACACACAATTGACACCAAAACCATCCTGCACATCACATGGCAGTGATTCAACAGCAGAGGCTGTTGTGCTGAACTCTTGTGCTGCAATGTACCTTCTTTTTAGTATCATTACCTTTCTTGTACTATTAACAAAGCAGAGCTGAGGCTGCTTCTTCCTGCTGTGAGCACTCTTGCTTCCTACTGACCTAATAGCAGGAGCTGAGAGGTCTCAAAATCAAGCTCTCTAGGAGCTCTTTTCACCTTCTGCCTTTGCTAACTCCAGGGTGCTGAATTTCATCCCAAGGTATTAAAGTCTCCATTGAAGCTCTGGCATACAATGTGTGAATTAGGAAAGTTCTGTCCCTCAGCTTTCTTGTTGACTGAATCCCAAACCAGAGTGTGCTAGTTAGTCTTTTTGCTGAAATGTGAATTCTCTTCTGCCTTGGATGCCTGTTTTGACTGAAGTCAGACTGGCAGATGTGTGCCACAAGGACCTCCTTTCCTCACTGACTGGCCTTGTCCATGTTTTGCTGCAATCCACATGGCCAGTCAGGACTGAGTCCCTTCCTGCTCGGTGCTGAATGAGCAAATAGGAGAACACCATCACTGCCACAAGGATTTGAGAAGTTCAGACTCACTTGAAATGAAGTTTTCAATGCTTCCAAATGCAATGGTAGGTTTTTATCCCTAAAGCACAAAGATACAAACCATGCTTTAGGGAAGAGGTGTGGGACAGAACCTTTCTGAACTCTGCCTTAATAGATTCTAGTCTCTTCAGGGCTTTCATTTCCCTGGCCAGGATTAACTGAGGTAAAATTTTCAGAAGTGCCTAGGACTCCTGATTCGTATCAACTGCTGTATGAGATTAAGCTCTTAGGGCCCAGGTCCACAATGGCTTCTAGGTGTCTGGTGTCCCCTTGAAATGGAGGGTGACCTAAGAGCCTCCCTGCCTTTGTGGACGTGGGACTAAGTGCCTGCATTCTTGGTTGAAAAAGATGCGAAAGCTTTGGAAAATTTTGCCCCAGACAGTCTTCCATGCAACTGGTGCTGGGCAGAGAAAGCCAAGGGTGCTGGAGGAGGGAGCTGTGTTGCAGAGAACTGTCCTGTTCATTTCACAAAAGGCAAAACTGTACAATTGGACTGGCTTTGCCAAACTCCACAGCGGGGGCAGCTTTGTAAGGCTCGATCCTCCATGACCTGTGCAGTGTCCCCTTCTGTTCCTGTGTGCCCTGAAGGCTCTGGGGCCAGGGAGGTGATGACTCTGTTAGGCCCTCAGAAGGTGAAATGAATTGTAGCAAAGCTGTCCATTCAACAATAAAAAACATCTTGAAGGCTATCTGTTGTTTTTCATGCTTGCTTCTGTTGAGAGCTGGGTGAAAGCATTTGATTGCTGGAGGGTGATGCAGACAGCTTGTGGAAGGAGGAGCTGCCCCTGGAACACAGAATCACAGCAGTGTCAGGGTTGGAAGGGACCTTAAAGCCCATCTAGCCTCACCCCCCTACCATGGGCAGGGATACCTCCCACTAGAGCGGCTTGCTCCCAGCCAGCCTGGCCAGCATGTTGGCTCTGAGGCAGAAAGGTAAGTCTGGTGCCAGGTGGGTGTCTGTGCACAGCCTTCTGCGGGGGGATGGGCCGGGCTTGTGGCCTGAGGCCCTGGCTCCGTTCTACCCTCCAACACTCGGGGGCCTGCTCTGGGAGGGGACTACCCACTGTAATAACGGTGTATGGGCTGCGTGCTCCACAGAGGAGTACGCTATCTATGTTTTTGGTTTATTTTTCTCCCGGGATAGCCTTTGCCGCCCGGACGCAAAGCTCAGCCCAGGCCCTGGCGCCATCCAGCCCTCACAGACCATCCCCTCCATGGCTCCGGGCCCCGCCTTCCCGCCCAGCCCCATCCGCGCTCTCCCATTGGGCCTTCCGGGCTGTGGGCGGGCCCTCCGCGGCAGCCTCCGCTCTCGGATTGGCTGCGGGCGGGACGGAAGGAAGCGTTGCCCAGGAGCCAGGCGGCGGGAGGCGGTGCTGACTGCCGGGAGCCGAGGTAGGTGCGGGCTGGGCCGGGGCTGAGCCCCGGGCCCTGCTGCGGGGTGGACCCCTGTGTTCCTCGGGAAGGCGAGGGCTGACACGGGCAGGTCACCTGGCGCCTTTTTGAGAGGGAAGGTGACGGCCCTGTCGCGTGGGTCCGTTTGGGGAGGGGGAGATGAGGCCTGGACAGGGCTGGAGACCTCGCTCTCGCCAGGGCTGAGAAGGAGGAGGCGAGGGTCATGCTCATCCAGAGAACAGGGCCGTATCTTAGGAGGGCTGCTCTGAAGGGCAGCGTTGGGTATAACCCAGCAAGGGTGGCAGGGGCAGGCACCCAGAAGGCTGCGGCACTGTCGCATCTCCGTGGCGCTGGATGGTATGTGCTCTAACTCATGTGATGGGGTCAGTAACTGCTCAAAGCCACGGCCTAGAGCCTGGCCAGGGCACAGCCCCAGCACTGGCTGGAGTCCCTGGCCTGACACCTGGGCTCACTGTCCAAAGAGCTCTCCAGGATGCATCAGACCAGGGAGGCATCTTCATCTTATCTGGTTTCATTTTCTTTGTGTCTTTATAATAGTCTGTTATAGACGCTTCAGGAAAAAGATGTAAAGGTCACTTGAAACCCCTTTCCAGAGACTTAACTGCAGGTATGTGCCGTTTTGAGCCTGTTCTCTGAGTAGGCAGAGAAAGTTGCTAGAGAATTTGGATCATTACAGAACAGAAGTAGCAGTAACTTTAAAAGAAGGTGATTTTGAAATTCATGTGTCCAGAAATGAAAGATTCTCTCCTGATTTGCTGCTTGAGAAGTGCAGGGTATTAATGTCAAGTTGTGTGTTATTCTTTAGCACTTCTGTCTGAAAAGAAGACATAACCACTAACAGCAGCAGTAGAGCACATTGTCTCTCCTCCAGCCCAGTGATGCAGTAACAATGGAGACTTGTGATGAAGAGAATTTTGGTGTAGCCATGTGAGTATGCTACCTTCCATGTCAGATTTTCAGTCAGCTAATTACTCTTTAAAATATTTTGATAGGAATATAATAACAGAATGAATTTAAACCACACTGATGAGTAGATTCTATCTCTTTGGAGAACAAGGGTGCAGAATGCAAAGCTCCAGGAGGGAATGGAATGCTCAGGGGATGTGATGCTGTGCCAGCTCCTCTCCTGGTACTCTCATGCCCTCTGGTGGAAGAGTGGCTTTTCCAGTTCTTTCCCTTGTTTTTTTTTCACCTCTCAGAGCTTAACAGATCAGAGATGTTGCTAGAACCTCACTTGGTGATTGGACAGCCTTTTAAATCAACTGGTCAGAATGAGCCATAAGGCTTGTTATGGCTAAACTGTTGGATTAATTTCACTGGAGTGTTATTCAATAGGAAAATAACTTTATTGAGTTTTGTGAATGTTCTGCTCTCTTTACTAAAGGGCAATTTAAAAGAGAAGCATTTAATTTTAATGAATTTTTAATATTACTTCTGCTGATCAAAGCTAATATTTTTTTTTAAAGACAAATGTCCTATGAGGAGTGTTTTCCCTCATGTGTGACAAAAGCTTCTGTTTGATCTCCTGGAAGAGCTTGTCCTCCACTAAAGATGAGCTGTGAATGCCAAGGCCAAGGAGATGCTGTGGAGTATTTACTGTGTCTGAACAACCTTCACAAAAATAGATTTAGCAGAGAGATCATAGAACCATTAAGGTTGGAAGAGACCTCTAAGATCATCAAGTCCAAGCATCCCTATCACTGCCATACCACTAAACCATGTCCCTAAGGAGAGCATCTAGATGTTTCTTAAACACCTGCATGTCCAGATGCAGAGTCCTAGATGGCTGCTACCAAATATTTCTTCTCTGGATCACTTCAGACCCATAATGGTGTTTAATGGTTAATTTACTCATGGTCAAACAATCTTAGACCATTTACCTGTGGCATGTCAGGATGTTTCTTGTGTAAGAAAAAGATCTTACAACTATACTTGTGTCTACACTGACTTCTACCAGACCAAGTGCTTCAAAATCCTCTCTAAAGTGTCTAGAGTTCTGTGATCACCATGCAGTGTTACACAGGGAAGAGAGCAGAAGGAAAGCTTGTGAGAGCAGCTGGGATTTCTGGGTTGGGAAAGGTTTAGTTTGGTGTTGCAGTTACACTCTACATCCTCCTGCACCAGGACTGGAAGTACTTTGACAGGAATGCCAGTTTCCATTGGGCATCTCACTATGGGGAGAGCTACGGCTAGAGCTATATATAGCTAACTATGGCTAGAGACCTGAGGAGAATCCCCACAAAGCAATCTTGTCATCAGTGTCCTGGCTTGTTTTGTAGGTTGAAACTAGGAAATGATTCCATTTTCTTGTCATTACCAGGCTTGTTTCTGCTTAAGCTTTACTTAACCACTTTCAGTTGTCACTTGTATTCCTGCTGGGATTGAAATATGTATTGATGCAGCACTGTCTTTGCTTGCAGATCCTCCCCTTCTGATGCAGAGTTTGATGCAGTTGTGGGGTATCTGGAGGATATCATAATGGGTAAGCTCTGCAAGGAGTTCTAGACAACAGGACGGGTGCTAAACATACTACAAGCTGCTCTTCTGTGAGCAGGCATACAGAGCTGAAATAGCCCCTGCCTGCTTCAGGGAAGCTTGCTTTCCTTCATTCCCATCAGCCCTAACATCCTAGTGTAGGAAGAAGAGACACAGAAGTCTTTTGTTTCTGCAGCAGCATTGCCTGACTGGAGATGGCTGTCAGCAGGTCTTGCCACTTCTCACTCCTGTCCTTCTGAGGTGATTTTGGTGCACATAAGGTCCATGGATGCACACAGCTGTCACGTTGGCAGGGCCTGTTCCCAGCAGGAATGTTGAGTGGCACCAAGCTCTGCATGTGAGCTTAGGCTGTGAAAGGTGCTAAGTNTAGAGGAGCTTAAAGGTCCCTTCCAACCCTGACAGTTCTGCGATGCCCAGGACTGTGATTTTAACTGAGAAGTCAGTGTGTGCAATGATGTAGTTTCCAAAATGCCAGACAGAATTCTTGCTATTCAACCATCAGCTGTTGCATAAGAGCAGCATGTCATCTTTCTGACCACTTCCTTCCCAGAGAGATGTGGTTTGTACAGTCTCAGTTGCTTGGCGAAGTAGCTGTATCTGGAGAAATGCTAACAAAACTAATTTTGAATGTCTTAAGGTTTACAAAGCTGAGACTGGTAAATTTTAACACTATGTTAAGGTAAACTTTGTGTTTGTACCAGTCTTGTTGTGTTTGGTGGTGACCTACTGTGATCATTTTTAGTCTTGCTTCCTTCCACAACTGGAAGAAGATTCCTCAGCAATTGAAAAAGCATCTGGGAGTTTCACTAATTCAAGGCAAGGAATATTCACATTATAAAAAAAAAAGAACAGCTGTTTTGCTCACTTGAGAGCCTCAACAAAAAGAGTTCAGAATAGATAACCTAATTAATAATATGTAAAGCAGGACTTTTTTGCTAATAATCAGTGTAAATAAAACTCATAAGAACCACAGAATCCCCAATCCCAGCATGGTTTGGGTTGAAAGGGACCTCTGGGGATCATCCAGTCCAACCCCCCTGCTCCAGCAGGCTCACCCACAGCAGCTTGCCCAGCATCACCTCCAGGGGCCTTGGGAATCTCTGCACACAAGGAGACTCCCCAAGCTCTCTGGGCAGCCTGGGCCAGGGCTCTGCACCCTCACACCAAACAACTTTCTGCTCCTGTTCAGATGGAAGCTCCTGGGTTCCAGTTTGTGCCCATTGCCCCTTGGCCTGGCCCTGGGCACCACTGAGCAGAGTGTGGCCCCAGCCTCTTGCCCCCTGCACCCTTTAGCTCTTGCTGAGCACTGAGCAGCTCCCCTGTGGCTCTGCTCTTCTGCAGGCTAAGCAGCCCCAGGGCTTTCAGCCTTTCCTCCTGCCAGAGATGCTCCAGTGCCCTCAGCACCTTCATAGCCTTCTCTGGACTCTGTGCAGTAGTTCCTTGTCTCTCTTGAAGTGGACAACCCAGAACTGGCCCCAGCACTCCAGCTGTCACCTCACCAGGGCAGAGCAGAGGGAGAGGCTAGACCTTGCCAGGTGGATGTGTTCATCCCATTCCATTCTGAACACAGAGCTGCTGTCCATGCACTGACAGGTCTGCTGCTGCCCTGTGGGCTCTGCTCCCATAGCTGAGGGAGCTCTGCCCTCCAGCAGCAGCCTGGCTCCTGTGGCAGATGGGCCAGTAGTGGCTCAGCAGCAGCTGCAGCACTAGTGTGAGGCTGCATGTGGGCAGGGTGCTGTGCTTCCAGCAGGGAAGCAGAGGACTAGTCAATGTGGGGTTTGTGTTACAAACAGAATGACTAAACTCTAACTGTATGATGCACTTTTGTTGTGGCCCAGATGATGATTTCCAGTTAATACAGAGGACTTTTATGGAGAAGCACTACCAGGAGTTTGATGACTCAGAAGAGAACAAGCTCATCTATACTTCTATTTTCAATGAATATGTAAGATACTTTTTCCTGGGTTTCATATGTTTTGCTGTTTTGTTTTTCTGAAGGGCCATGTCAGGGCTGTGCAAACACTGGGTTTACCTGGAGCAGAGCCATACTGCTCCTGGCTGTAGTGCCTGTGGCTCTAGTGCCTGCTGTTTCCTTCTGAAGCAGTCACAGAATCACAGAGGTTGGCAGAGACCTCTAAGCTCCTCCAGTCCAACCATGCCTAGCACTCCCATACCACTAACCCATGGCCCTAAGGACCACAGCTCAATGTTTCTTCAACCCCTCCAGGGATGGGGACTCCAGCACCTCCCTGGGCAGCCTGGGACAACACTTAACAACCCTTGCAGCAAAGAAATTGCTCCTCACATCCAATCTAAACCTCCCCTGCTGCAACTTGAAGCCATTTCCTCTCCTCCTCTCCCTGTTAACCCTGCAGAAGAGACCTACCCTCTGCTCACTCCAACCTCCTCTCAGGGAGCTGTAGAGAGAGCTAAGGTCTCCCCTGAGCCTCCTCTTCTCCACACTAACCAAGCCCAGTGCCCTCAGCTGCTCCTCAGCACACTTGTGCTCTAGAGCCCTCCCTAGCCTCCTTGCCCTTCTCTGCACACATCCTGTCCTTCTTGTCCTGAAGGGCCCGAAACTGAACCCAGTATTTGATGTGTGTCCTCACCTCAGTCATGACCTGTGAGCAAGAAGGATGTTTCCTGGAGCTCTAGGTTCCTTTCTCCTTGCTTCTGCAGGTGCTATGGAAGGTGTGTAACTCTTGAATAGAAATCTAGCCTATTGCTGCAGTAAATAATGTGTTCAAGAGCTGTGCATAACCAAGTTTGTTCTTTTCCAGTGTGTTGGCCACTTCAGTTATGTTCTCCATGCAAAGCAGCATTGTGAAACTCTCCCAGTCTACTAATCAGTGCCATTAAATGAGTTAAAAAGAATGTGTTGCTAGATCCAAAGAGTCAGTGTTTGTTGTCACCAGAACCATTCAGCTGTGTGCCTCAGCAGTGGGATGAGCAGCTGAACTAGCAAAGGCCAGCTGAGGAGGAGCCTGCAGTGAGGATAATGCCAAGTGTCAGGAAGGTGCCAGTGTAAGGAAGATGTGCTGGTTTGAACTCTGCTCCTGAAGTTTGTTCTGATGCTCTAGGGGTGATTGGTTGGTTTGCTTCTTTTCCCAGATCTCTTTAGTAGAGAAATACATTGAAGAGAAGCTGCTGGATCGAATACCTGGGTTTAACATGGCTGCTTTCACAATGTCCCTGCAGTAAGTCTCTGCTTTGCTTTTGGCTTCTGTGCCTTTCAGTTGCTTCTTTTTATCTAGATAAAAGCTGAATTTTGACAGTTCTCCCTTTAGGAGGTTCCTCTTTACTTAAAAAACCCAAACCTGTTTGTGCAGCCAATGACTGGCCACTTTGCTTGCCTTCAGCATGTGCTGCTGCTCTCTCTTTCTGAGCTATCATGCTGAAATGCATGGAGTCTTAAGGGGCAGGAAGAGAAATCTGCATGAGGACAGTGTTTTTCATACCCATTCTCACTTTGAAGCCAGACCCTTGAAAGGTTAGGTCTCATTTCTCTCTTTCTGACTCTGTGCTGGACACTTCGGTAGCTTGCTGGTCTCTCAGGAGTTCTGTGATGAAATGCCTGTATTGCAATTCTTGTACAAAGCATTCAGAGCCACAAAGAGTTTGGTTTGTCTGAAGCTTTGCCAACCTGATGAAGAGATCACTTTGGAGAGGTCACTGGTTTTCCCCTTGAATAAGAAGATAATCAAGTGTAATTGGGAATTGAATATCTCCAAATATTTGAATACACATCATTGGAGACATTGGGAAGTTGCTAGGATTGTACATAGTCCACTGAGAAGATAAGCTGTGTAAGATAGAGCTCCTTTTGATAAGTTTTTCATCCAAAGTCCTCTACCAAGTCCTGTCAGCATTCTCCCTCATTCTTAAAGGATGTGTGTAAGCATGCTGTGCCTTCCAAACCTTTCTCACCTGCCAGGGCACTGGCTGGCAGCTTCAGTGCTCAATAGAAAAGACTAGATAAATGCTAGCTGAGTGCTACTTCTGCAGGCTTACAGCTCAGTTTCTTTGTCTGGTTGATGATAAATACAATGTATTAATGTATTTGGATAGGAAATACTGCAAGGTGATATTTGCCTAAGGATTTGCTTTAAGACAGACCTGTAATAACATTCCTGTTTAGATGTTGGTGTTGCTCTGCTTATCACAGAATCACAGAGGTTGGCAGAGACCTCTAAGCTCATCCAGTCCAACCATGCCTAGCACTCCCATACCACTAACCCATGGCCCTAAGGACCACAGCTCAATGTTTCTTCAACCCCTCCAGGGATGGGGACTCCAGCACCTCCCTGGGCAGCCTGGGACAACACTTAACAATCATTGCAGGGAAGAAATTTCTCCTAACATCCAATCTAAACCTCTCCTGCTGCAACTTGAAGCCATTTCCTCTCCTCCTCTCCCTGTTAACCCTGGAGAAGAGACCTACCCCCAGCTCACTCCAACCCCCTCTCAGGGAGCTGGAGAGAGAGCTAAGGTCTCCCCTGAGCCTCCTCCATTTCATTACACTCAGTTTCACACACAATACAATCCTTCTGGCTCCATCTCACACATGCTCTCCTCCCTTTATCTGGCTGAACCTCCACACTTGTATCTCAGAGCAGCACCACATCCTGGCTCAAGCCCATCCTTTCAGCCCCAGCTGCAGCCAGTCTGTCTCCCTCAGTTTCACCACTGTTACCTTTGTGGCCTTTTTGACCTCATACCATTTGAAAAGAACCAATTTATTTCATTTTCTCATCCCCCAACTTCTTTTCTCTACAGGCAGCACAAAGATGAAATGGCAGGAGATATCTTTGATATGCTCCTCACCTTTACTGACTTTCTGGCTTTCAAAGAGATGTTCTTGGATTACAGAGCTGTAAGTATGTCACACTGTCTGTTTTCCTTGGTGTGTTGGCACTGCCTGAGGGTACCAGAGGTTGTGTTACTCTAGTAGGTAGTAGCATTTATTCAAAGTCAAAAGGAAAATAACCACTGAGTGGCTATTGAAATTCAAAATGCACATTTAATCCTTTCTGGAGCATCTGACTGGGGCTGGGTCATGGAGTTGTTCTTCAGAAACACATACTTGCTGCATCCTTCAACACTTGATTTCCAACAGAACTTAAGGAACACCTGTGCACTGTGTGTGGATGAGCACTGGAACAGGTTACCCAGAAAGGTTGTGGAGTCTCCATCCATGAAGGTGTTCCAAAACCATCTGGACATGATCCTGAGTGGCCCTGCTGGACCATGTGGCCTCCAGAGATCCTTTCCCAGCTTGACTGCTGTGGGATTCAATCATACATTTTTTTGTTTGGTTGGTTTTGGGTTTTTTTTCCCTCTGTTGTCTCCCCATACACTCCTTTAAGTTTTGAGAAAATGGGAACAGACCAAGGAGAAAGANGTTCTGCTCCAGGCCAAGATGCTGTTAGCTTGCTTGGCCACCTGGGCACTCTGCTGCCTCATGCTCAGTCAACTCTCAACCAGCACCCCCAGCTCCTTCTGTGCCAGGCACCAATCCAACCACTCTGCCCCAAGCCTAGAGCATGGCATGGGCTTATTGTGACCCAGGGGTAGGACCTGGCCCTTGGCCTTGCTGAAGCTCATCCCCTTGGCCTCAGCCCATGGATCCAGCCTAGCCAGGTCCCTGTGCCGAGCCTCCCTACCCTCAAGCAGATTGACTCTCCTCCTCTCTTGGTGCCATCTGCAAACTCCATGAGGGTGACTCCATCTCCTCATCCAGATCACTGATAAGGAATGGATGTGTGCCGAGTGACAGTGACCTTGCTTCAGGCATTCCTACACAGTCTCTTCTGGAGTTAGGATTCACATTCACACCACAGAATGTTCAATGCTAGGTGCTTAGGTAACAGGTATTTTTATATTGATTTGTTGCAACAAATACGTATTTGCTGTTTCAGTCCCTGAACTGCTTATTCTAAACCAGCACTTGAGTCACAGATTTCTTTTCCCTCTTCCTAGGAAAAAGAAGGTCGAAGCCTGGATTTAAGCAGTGGGTTAGTGGTGACTTCATTAAACAAATCATCAATATCCTCCTCCTAGAAGAGTTTTGCACTCCTTTCCTTCTGCAGATGAGTGCTGCTGCCTTCCTTTGGACATGAAAACACTGAAGATCACAGGAATCAAGGTGCTTCAATGGAATGGAAACTCCTTCACCCTCCAGACTGTACCTTCAGAGGCCTGATCCTGGCAACATCTGTCTGGGAATTCTGGTTGGTATTGTGTGACCACAGAAGACAATTTCACCTCCACCAGAGCAGTTGTGTTTAATAGATGCCCAGCATTTGTACACCAGCACCTAACTCTTGTGCACACAACTGAGAGGACTTGGGTCAGCATCCTCACCATCTCCCCAAAACACACAACTTCTCAGAATCAAGGTGTCCCTCCAGCTCCTGGAAGGACAGGGGTGAATCCATAACCTCGGATTCCTCCAGGTCAATATTTTGTTAGCCTGTTTTTTTTTAACTCCTTTAATATGATGTGAAGTGCTACAGCTTTCTGAAGGAAGAATCTGTTTTAATCTGTATGTGTTGTAGCATAGGATTGTCTCTCAGCTCTGGCAGTTGATAGTTAGTGTGTCTGCTCTCTGACATTTCTAAGTCTCACATGCACTTTTCACTTTTGTTCTACAGTGGGAAAAATAACCCTGATAACCTGGCCTGGGTGTGCAGTTTGTTACTTCCTTCTCAGCACTGGCACAGCTGCATCAGTTCCAGTCATGTAGCCTGGCAATGGGTTGGGCCCAGACATGTTTGCCACCATATCACTGCTCTGAAGAGCTTCCTGATTCTGAGGAGCATGTTTGCTCTTGAGCTGTTAGCAGCAGCAGTGCAGCAATGCATTTTTCAGCATCCACTGAGAAATAGCTGAGCACCTTGCAGCTGGAACTGCAGCCATCAGCCTGTCACAAAGCCCAGGCCAGTCTCTGGCTCTCTTGGAGCACAAGTGTGCTGAGAAGCAGCTGAGGGCACTGGGCTTGGTTAGTATGGAGAAGAGGAGGCTCAGGGGAGACTTTAGCTCTCTCTACAGCTCCCTGAGAGGAGGTTGGAGTGAGCTGGGGGTAGGTCTCTTCTCCAGGGTTAACAGGGAGAGGAGGAGAGGAAATGGCTTCAAGTTGCAGCAGGAGAGGTTTAGATTGGATGTGAGGAGAAATTTCTTTGCTGCAAGGGTTGTTAAGTGTTGTCCCAGGCTGCCCAGGGAGGTGCTGGAGTCCCCATCCCTGGAGGGGTTGAAGAAACATTGAGCTGTGGTCCTTAGAGCCATGGGTTAGTGGTATGGGAGTGCTAGGCATGGTTGGGCTGGATGAGCTTAGAGGTCTCTGCCAACCTCTGTGATTCTGTGATGCTGTGATGAGAGCAAGGAGCATGCTGGGACTTGGCCAGAATAGACTTACTGGGCCATGCCCAGTTTTTGCTTGCAGACAATAAATATTTTACAAGAACAAACCAGATGAAATCTTGTTCCTGTTGACATCTGACAGTGGTTTCAACAGGACTAGGGCTTTGTTCTTCAGCTGGAATACGTCTTGAATATTCGTGAAAACTCATAGCCGTGCAGGCAAGAGTGAGCCATACTTACACTGCAAAACATCAGAGAATTGGACAGATCTGTGGAATCTCAACAAGATGAGGGTTGGAAGTNAGAACTCCAGCTGTGGCCTGACTAGGGCAGAGTAGAGGAGGCACCCCAGGGGATCACTGGCCTTTGCGGCCACAAGGGCACATTGCTGCTTTATGGGGAACTCCTGGTCATGGCTGTTTGAAGACTGCTATCAATGCTAAGTGTAGAGTCCTAATATTTTGACTGTGTGTACCAAATTTGAGTGCTGCAGTGATCCATCTCATTAGGTTTCTAGTATGTTGTGCTCATGGCTGTGCAGGATTTTTTTCTGGAATTATTCTAGGATGTGTAAATCTCCCTCTCAGACTAAGTTGCAGTTCTGGGGTTATCCCCCCAGGATTCAGAGGTCATTACAGGTCTACCTGCCGCTTGTGCTGTCAAAAGCAGCTTTTTCCATGAGCATAGGCATGGGTGCTCTGTCTGGTGTGCATAGGTGTTTAGCAAACACCTAAATGATGCCCTAAGATGTTTATTCCCAGAAAGAAAAAACAATGAAAACACTGTGTTTATGTTTTTAATACTAACTAGATGCAGCCCCTCTGCCAGCTTAATCCTGAGCTCTGTGCTCATAGAATCCTTAAGGTTGGAAAAGATCTTGGAGATCATTGACTCCAATTGTTAACGGAATACTTGTGTCCAAAGAAGCTGGTGAGGGCTCTGGAGCACAAGTGTGCTGAGGAGCAGCTGAGGGCACTGGGCTTGGTTAGTGTGGAGAAGAGGAGGCTCAGGGGAGACCTTAGCTCTCTCTGCAACTCCCTGAGAGGAGGTTGGAGTGAGCTGGGGGTAGGTCTCTTCTCCCAGGTAATAAGGACAGGACAAGAGGAAACAGCCTCAGGTTGTGCCAGAGAAGGTTTAGGTTGGACATTAGGAACAATTTCTTCCTTAGGGTTGTCAAGCTCTGGGCCAGGCTACCCAGGGCAGTGGCAGAATCACCATCCCTGGGTGGTTTGAAAAGCTGTGCAGATGTGGTGCTGAGGG
>VWZO01003826.1:62143-80701 GCA_013396975.1 Bucco capensis | reverse complement strand
CAGGGTTAACAGGGAGAGGAGGAGAGGAAATGGCTTCAAGTTGCAGCAGGGGAGGTTTAGATTGGATTAAGGAGAAATTTCTTTGCTGCAAGGGTTGTTAAGTGTTGTCCCAGGCTGCCCAGGGAGGTGCTGGAGTCCCCATCCCTGGAGGGGTTGAAGAAACATTGAGCTGTGGTCCTTAGGGCCATGGGTTAGTGGTATGGGAGTGCTAGGCATGGTTGGACTGGAGGAGCTTAGAGGTCTCTGCCAACCTCTGTGATTCTGTGATGTGCAAAAGGGATTTGTGGTGAATAGGGTCCTGTAAACTCCATGGTGTGTGTGGTGCTGAGCCCAGAAGGAGCACATCAAAGGCTTGGCACCTCCTTCATAGTCTGGTGATCTTTGGTGTATGCTGTGCGGTGCACATATCTTTGTGTGTGTGCATGTAGGTAAAGCAAAGCCAGGTGAACCCTGGGGACAGCTTCTTTCTCCCTTAGGAGAAGGCCAGGCTGTAAGGTCCATGTGCAGTGGGAAGGGGCAGTGACCTCTGCCAGTGACACTCTGCTGCCCACTCCATGCCACCTTCTCACAAGACAAACTTTCCTCTTGACAGGCTCCAATGCTGGATTTAGGAAGATTTTTATTTAAAGCATAAAAATTGTGCTTCAGATTGTTAGAAAACAATACAAGAACAGTTTAGACTGCTTCCTTTGCTTAGCCTTCATCTTCTAGCTCTCCCACCCTTCATAGAATCACAGAACCATGGAATGGTTTGGGTTGGAAGGGACCTTAAAGCTCATCTAATTCCAACCTCCCTGCCATGGGCAAGGACACCTTTCACTAGAACAGGTTGCTTAGAGCCCCATCCAACCTGGCCTTGAACACTGCCAAGGATGAGGCATCCACCACCTCTTTGGGCAACCTGTGCCAGTGTCTGACCACCCTCACAGAGAATTTCTTCCTAATACCTAATCTCAATCTCCTCTCCTTCAGCCTGAAACTGTTACCCCTCATCCTATCCCCACATTCCCTGATGAAGAGTCCTCCCCAGTTTTCCTGTAGGCCCCTCTAAGTACTGAAGGCTGCAGTAAGGTTTCCCCAGAGCCTTTTCTTCTTATGGATCATGTTAATTGCAATTATTTACACTGTAGCTGTGAATGACCAGAGTCAGGAGCCTGAGCTTGGTTTAGTCAATTTTAGTATTGGAGCGTGCTGGAGCAGTTGAGCCCCCTCAGCAGCACTGCTCCAGTGAGGATCTGGATGAAACCCAAGGATGAGCAGGAGCTTCAGCCTCCAGCAAGTCCATGTCCACCTGGCAAGGCTGCTTGGTGATGACGCTGGTGGGTTTGTGCAGAGGGCACATCAGCTGGAAGCATCATCAGGGACCACAGAGCAGTGTCCATCCAGCCTAGTCCTGACCATCACTGCCAGCCCAGACTAGGCCGAGAAGGCGAGCTAGCAGCACGCAGAGGCTCTGCTCCCCAGCCCAGCATGGGGCTGGCCCCTGGCTGGCCTTTGCCGCCCGCTCCGCTCCGCTCCTCACGCGTGCTCACTCACTTGGCTGGTGGCCGCGTTGCTGCCGAGCCCTTTCCAGGCACGGAAGCTGAAGAAGGTGCTCACCGCATAGGTGATCATCACGAGGCAGGCAAAGAACTGGAAGAGGAGCACAGCCCGCGGATGAGCACGGGGACTGCCGGAGCCCCAGAGCCCTCCCCTGCCCACCGCTACTCACGGAGGCAGCAGCTCTGCGGTTGTAATCCCACTGGCGCCAGGAGGTGGGCTGGACCACGGCCGCGCACGTGACGAAGGCGGTGACATACAGGACCGTTGCCACAATGTTGAAGATCATCAGCTGGAGAAGGTAAAGAGGAGGTTGTGAGCTCTGGGCTCAAGACTCGCACACACTGGGATGAGGGATGAGCAAAAAGCTCAGTTTCACGTTCCTCCCTCTTCCCCAGGAGAACCAGAGGAAAGAGGTGCACTGGGAACCGGCCTCAGCTTAACAGCTCATTAAAGGTGCACCAGGATGTGCTGAGAGCTTCTGGTTGAGCCCTCAGCTGCAGCAGGGACAGTGGCTGGAACTTTTGGGTAGATACAGGGTTCCCTCTTCTGAAAATGTTCTAAGCAATGGAGGGGCAGAACGAAATGATGTCACTGTGCAAAGTGCAGAAGACTTTGTTCCATCAGCCCAGGAGAGCCTGAAGCTCTGATCCTCCCAGAGCATCACCCCAGGAGGTTTCCACCCCCCTCACTCCCTCTCTGCTACGTACCACAAGGGCCCAGGGGATCACATAGAACTTCAACTGAAGCTGCAGGAGGTAAGTCACCAAGAAAAGGACTGTTAGTATCCAGAAGAAGATGGACACAAACATCACCCAGCTGTAGGCCGCGTGGAGGTAGTACGTTGTGTCGGCGACGAGAGCCCACACCAGTAAGCCAAGCACCTGTGGGGTGAAACAGGGAAGCATCCAGGTGGTGAGTGCTCCAGGTGGAATGCAGAGCACCACCCATAAGCAGCACCTGCAGCAGTTGGGTCTCCCTGGCTCCAGCAGAGCAGGGCTGGACCCAGTGGACAGCTAAGGACTGGGATCCCACTTGGGATCTTATTTACTAGTGGATGGGCTTGTCCTCTAGTGCTGCTGCCCCAGGAGCAGGTACAGGGGTGTCCTGCAGGGACACTATCCTTGCTATCAGAGGTCCCTTCTCAACCAATGAAGCCCTCATGCCCAGGGCCAGTCCAGGCAGGTGCTGCTTCAGTGTTAGGGACATCTCATGGCTTGGATGAGAGCTGGGCATGTGGGGCCTCCTGGGGCCCAGTTCAGCCTTGACTGAGAGCAAGTTTCTTGGCTTCTCTCCACTATTTGGTCAGGTCTGGTCAGTTCTGGTTTATACCTCCTGTCTGCACAGCTTCTAGGGTTCACCTTTCACTGCTCAGTAGGTTTAACTGCATAGCAACTGCAGCATCATGTGCCTGCAGAGCCACCCATAAAAACCCAGAGTGAGCCATAAAATAAACCAGGCAGGTGAGTCTGTTCCTGGGTCTGCTCCAGGAGCAAGGAGCAGAGCCAGGGCAGAGCTGTTCTCTCCCCTCCCTGCAGCCCCAGCACAACCCATAGGGCAGAGAGGGAGCTTGGCACTGCCCTTAGCTCCCTGGCAGGCAGCAAAGGAAGAAGCCAACCCTGGGTGATAGTTCATTTATTCTTAANCTTCTTGGAAGTTCCCTTTAGGTCCTGGAAGGTCACTAGTAGTTCCCCTGAAGCCTTCTCTTCTCCAGGCTGAACAATCCCAGCTCCCTCAGCCTGTCTTCTTTCCCGTCCCTGTGCTGTGTCCACCCCTGAGCTGAGGACTACTCAGGGAGGTGGTGGAGTCCCCATCCCTGGATGTGTTTAAGGGTTGTTTAGCTGTGGTGTTGGGGGAATATGGTTTAGGGGTGAACTTTGTAAAGTAGGGTTGATGGTTGGACTCCATGACCCCAAGGGTCTTTGCCAACCTGAATGACTCTAGGATTCTATGCCTCTGGAGAAGATGCTGCTCTGCCTTGCCCACAGCAATGGGGTCAGGGAGCAGTCACCTTCACCATCCCCTCCCAGGGAACTCTGTGGTCTTTTATGTAGAAAGCCCCTTACCCATGACGGGTGCAAGGAGAGGATGAGACACTAGCACACAGCAGTGGGGCCTGGGATAGAGAGACTGCTGCAAAGCAAATGGCACTTCCTGAGGTTTGCCCTGTTTGTTCTGCAGCCTCAGCCCCAGCCCATGGACCAGGACACAGAGCTGGGGCTCTGGCAGCCAGCGAGGTGCTGGTGAGCTCTGCTTCCCCATCCTCCATCACCTCCTGGCTAGACCAGAGCAAAGTAGGGAGGCTTCACACTGGGCAGCAAGGAGGCTCCTCCACCCTCTACATTTCCCAGGATGACCAAATGTCCTGGGAAGATGCCCACAGCAAGGCTGGGGTGAGAGCATGCCCCACATGCATCTGTGATGTATTCTGGTTCCCAGCTGGGCTTGGGATCTCTTTGGGCAGAGCCAAGTGAAACCACCAGCACCATCTGGCTTGGGTGCCCTCCTCTGCTTTGGCAGGGGAATCATGGAGTCATCTCCCAGCAGTGGGGAGGAGAAGGGCTCTTTGGAAAGCTGCTCTGCCCCCGTGTAATCCTGCATCACTTATTGTCATGGAAGAAACACAACATCCTTTGTCCTGCCCGAGTACAACCCCCTGCTGCTCGGCTGCCCTGACAATGCCTCCTTGTCTGTTCCCATCCAGTTCTAGCACTCGTGATCACAAACTATGCTCTGGGGAGAAACATGTGGAGGAAAAAGCTTGGTGTGCTCCAGGAGGAGGAGGTGACATGTGCAAGCTGTCCTGCTCTGGCTGCTGGGGAGTAGAGCCCTCAGGAGAGAGGGTTTGATGAGCAGCAGGTCTCAGTGGACAGGAGCTGGGCAAGCATGTTTAACCACATAGTCCCAGCAGTAAGCTGGAGAGGTGGGACCAGGGGAGGGGTTGAAAGGTCCCTTCTGCTGATCTTAGTTCCACCTGTTTCCTGATGCTCCTGAGAGACCTTCCCCTGGCAGCATCCTTCCCTAGGCATCTGTGTCACAACCAACTCAGCCATACCTGGGAGCCGAAATCCAGAGTGGGGAGCCAGGTCTATGCCAACAGTTTCACAGTGGCTGCTCAGGGCATGTCCCCCCAGCCAGAGGGGAGGAGCCAAGAGGAGCACACACCAGGGCAGGCCCCGTATGCAGCTGAATGCCCACCTCTGTGCACATATCTTGCACCTGAGGTCCCAGGAGAGAGCAGCAGCAAGAGTTTATTCTGCACTTGTCTCCACTGCTGAAGCAACAGAGAGCCGGTGCTGCTGCTGGTTGGTTTGATGGTGCAAAGACCCTTGGGCTTGTCTGAGAGAAGCAGCCAAAGCCTAACCACTGAGGAGGACAACCTGGAGCACTGACAACACCCAGGGAGCATGAGAGCTACATGAGCACCCAGAGAACAACCCCAGCACACCACTATTGGGCCACTGTGCTTCAGACAGCCTCCCAGGACCTTGCCAGGGGCTGTGGGTGCCAAGATGGGACCCACTGGCTCATGCCCTGTGGGGATGGCCATGTGGATCCTGGTGCTGGGAGCTGCCAGGTGATAAGCTGAGTTACAACTGGCAAAGGGTGTAAGGGAAGACCTTCCTCTCCACAACTCCCTGAAAGGAGATTAGAGTGAGGTGGGGGTTAGTCTCTTCTCCCAGGTAACAAGTGATAGGATGAGAGGAAAGTGCCTCAAGTTGTACTCGAGGGGGTTCAGGTTGAATATTCAGAAAAATTTCCTCTCTCTAAGAGCTGTTAATCCTTGGCCCAGGCTGCCCAGGGCAGTGGTGGAGTCACCACCCTTGGAGGGGTTCTGAAAACGTGGAGATGTGGCACTGAGGGACATGGTTTAGTGGCATAGTGGTGTTGGGTCAGTGGTCGGACTTGATGACCTTAGAGGTCTTTTCCAACCTCAATGGTTTTCCTCTGCCTTTAAAGGGGGAAGGAGAGAGGAGAGCTGTGGAGTCTTAGGGATGAGTTAAGAGTTAGGGAGTGAGGATGGGGTAGGGATGGAAACCTGTTCCCAGCTAGGACGATGAAGAGAAGCCTTCCAAGCCGGGAATGCCCTCAGCGGACCCCGCCCCGCTTCCCCCCTCCCCAGTATATCCCTCTCCAGTACTTACAGCCTGGGCGACCATCAGCCCCCCGAGGGGCGAGCAGAGGAAGGCTCCGTCCAGGGCGGGCAGGGAGGAGCCCGGGGAGCCGCCGCGGGTCCGAGTGGTGCCGGAGAGCCCTGCCATGGCTCAGGTACCGGCACGGCCCCGGCACGGCGCCGGCACGGCCCTGGGGCGCTCCCGCCCCTCCCCGGGCGGAGCTCGGGGCTGTCCCGGGAGATGCTGCGGTCCCGGCGCTCCGCAGCACTGCCCCACCGCTGCCAGGACCTCCACACAACCCCCTGCCTCCGAGCCCTGCTCTGCCCCAGGCAGCCCGGGGCACCACCAGGCTTCTGCAGCTCCTCTCCAGGCTGGTGTCCACCAGCATTTTGGTGGTCATCCCCAGGGGCAGGGCAAGGCACATCTCCGTGTTGAATGATAGAATGGTTTGGGCTGGAAGGGAGCTTCACTAGCATTTACTTCAAGCCCCCTGCAGTCCGCAGGGACATCTTCAACCAGAGCAGGCTGCTGAGAGCCCCAAACAACCTGACCTTGAACACAGCCAGTGATGGGACATCCACAGCTTCTCTGGGCACCATGTGCACCCTTTGAGTAAAACACTTCTTCCTTACATCTGATCTATATCTCCCTCTTTCGGTTTAAAACCATTACCCCTTGGCCTATCATCACATGCTGTTGTTAAAAGTCCCTCTCCAACATTTTTGCAGGTCGCCTTTAAGTACTGAAAGGGCTGCAAGAAAGTCTCCCTGAAGCCTTCTCTTCTCCAGGCTCAACAACCCCAACTCTCTCAGCCTGGCCTCACAGCACAGAGGTTCCAATCCCTGATCATCTTCATAGCCTCCTCTGGACCTACTTCAATAGGTTCATGTTGTTCTTACACTGAAGGCCTCCTCAGAGCTGGATGCAGCTTAAAAGAATCATAGAATGGTGTGGGTTGGAAGGGACCTTTCAGGCTCATCTGGTCCACCCCCTGCACTAAGCAGGGATATCTCCAACTGGATCAAGTTGCTCTGAGCCCCAAACAACCTGACTTGAAATGGTTTCCAGGAGGGGGCATCTACCACCTCTCTGGGAAACTTGGGCCAGTGTCTCATCACTCTCTGCTTCAGGAGATTCCTGCCAACTTATTTATCCAGCTTTTCCAGGGCCCTCTGGATGGCAGCACAACCCCCTGGAACATCAGGCACGCATCCCAGTTTGGTGTGCCCTGCCCCATCATCCAGATCATTAGTGAAGATGTTAATACACCTCTAGTGACAGGCCACTACCTCAACTTTGTGTCTGGAAACCAACAGCTTGTCTAGAATGGGCAGAGAGGGACCTTCTGAAATTCAACAAAGAAAAGTGCAGAGTCCTGCACCTGGGGAGGAATAACCCCATGGGTGAGTACAGGCTAGGGGCTGACCTGCTGGAAAGCAGCTCTGCAGAGAAGGACCTGGGAGTGCTGGTGGATAACAAGTTTCCCATGAGCCAGCAATGTGCCCTTGTGGCCAAGAAGGACAATGGTCTCCTGGGCTGCATTGGCAAGAGCACTGCCAACATATGGAGAGAGCTGATGCTGCCCCCCTGCTCAGCCCTGGGGAGGCTCCACCTGGAGAACTGTGTCCAGCTCTGGGCTCCTCAGGACAAGAGAGACAGGGAGCTCCTGCAGTGAGTCCAATGGAGGCTACAAAGATGCTGAGGGGCTGGAGCATATCCCTTCTGAGGAAAGGCTGAGGGAGCTGGGCTTGTTTAGGCTGGAGAAGGCTGAAAGGGTAGCTTCTCAATAGGTAGAAGTATCTGAAGGGAGGGTGTCAAAAGGATGGAGCCAGGCTCCTCTTGATGGTACCAAGCAATAGGACACAAGGCAATGGGCACAAAGTGGAACCCAGGAGGTTCCATCTGAACAGGAGGAGAAAGTTGTTTGGTGTGAGGGTGCAGAGCCCTGGCCCAGGCTGCCCAGAGAGCTTGTGGAGTCTCCTTCTCTAGAGAGATTCCAGCCCCACCTGGATATGATCCTGGGCAAGCTGCTGAAACATGGGGCTCAGAGCAAAATTGAAACACAGGACTTAGAGCAAAAATTAGAATAAGTTTAAACAATTTAAAGAAACAGCAGGAGAGTCTGCAAGGTAGATGCATAGCCTTAAGATACAGGGGGACCCTATCAGTATGCAAACAGGAGGTATATTGTCTGCAGAGCAGGGCCATCCGGGTATATTGTCTGCACTGCAGAGTTATTCAGCTCCATTGTCTTCCTTGTGGTAACCAATTAAGAGAAACCTCTCGTGGTCAGGATCTTGGCTAACTCAGCAAAGATGGAATGTTCACTGCGAGGAAGACTTGGAGCCTTCCTCCGAATGACCCCTCAAGGAGAGCCCCAGAGGACAGCACGGATGCACCATGAGGAGGGGGCATATGATAATGAGTTCCCCAAATAATTGTAATAATGCCTAGGACCAACTGTAATCGTTCAGCCCATACTATTGAATATGTATAGTGTCATACTATAACTGTTTGCTTGTACAAAGCACCGGTGGGCGCTGGAATAAACATACCTGCTTCTCTAACTCTCTACGAGTTGTGAAGTTTGTTTCCTGCAAGTCACTGCTGTGGGTGAGCCTGCTTTAGGATAGTTGTTGGACTGGCTGATCCCCAGAGGTCCCTTCCAACCCCTTCCATGCTGGGATTCGGGAATCTTATGGGAGATGGTGTCCAGGGCCCTGCACAAGTCCGGGTACACAGTGTCTGCTGCTCTCCTCTCATCTGCCAGATCCACAGCTCCATTGCATCAGGCTAGCAGAAGCCATGCTGGGCTGCCGCTGCCCTTCCCCTGCTGGGAATGATTCCGGGGCATTCCACCACCTCTCCCGGAGCGAGACCACGCTGCCCTCACGACCCAATCCCCAGCCGCCGCTCCCCGGGATACAGCGCGAGGCGGGCGGTGCGGATTTACAGTAACAGTGGGTCAGGATGGCCGAGCGGTCTAAGGCGCTGCGTTCAGGTCGCAGTCTCCCCTGGAGGCGTGGGTTCGAATCCCACTTCTGACAGCTTACTTTTTATTTCGGGGGTGTGTGTTAAAAAGCACACACCCTCCTCCATTAAACAAAATTAACTTATTCACGGTAATTAAGGCTACAATACCGCAAAAGAATTGCAAGTTGTCAGAAGTGGGATTCGAACCCACGCCTCCAGGGGAGACTGCGACCTGAACGCAGCGCCTTAGACCGCTCGGCCATCCTGACAGCGCTGCAAAAAGTTTCGCGCCCCACGTTACATGGACGGGAGCGCTACCGCCCCCGGGGCTCTGCTGGCTGGGCTCCGCCGCGCCCGGGCACCGCTGCCGCTCCCGTGCGGTGCTGCCGCGGCCACCGAGGGCCGGGGCTGAGGTGGCACCACTCGGAGGGGTTGTACCTCACTCTGTCAGTTCCACTAGGAGTTGTGACAAATCCTCCACGGGCAAAAAAGCTTCCCAAAGGCATAAACGTGGTGTCACTGCCCTGGCAAGTCCCGCAGCCCCAGTGCAGGAGAGAAGCCAGCAGGGTTCTGGCCAGGGAACCAGTGAAATGGGGAGGTGAGCTCACCGCTTTCATCTCCCGACAGAAATACCCCGGGAAAGCCCCGCTGGGATGGGGAAAGGGATGGGGACAGGAGCAGGAGGCTGGGGAGAAGCCAAGGAGGGCCAAAGCCTGGCCTGCACAATGGTAGGAAGCGTGAGTCAGCGCTCCACACTGGGCTGTGCATGGCAGTGCTTTGGGCCCTGGAAATGGAATGGAATGGAATGGAAACCCCACAGCCCTACACACTGGGTGGATGCTTCAGCCAAGGAAGAACTCAGCACCACACGATGACATCGTCTGCTGCAGCAAGAGGCAGAAGTCCTTCCAGCTCTGGAAACTCGGCAGGAACCTTCCCTAGGGGCAGAGCGTGGGGTGAGCTCCTTGTGGCAATCACACAATCACAAAGGTTGGAAGAGAGCTCTAAGCTCATCCAGTCCAACCATGCCTAGCACTCCCATACCACTAACCCATGGCCCTAAGAACCACAGCTCAATGTTTCTTCAACGCCTCCAGGGATGGTGACTCCCCCTCCTCAAAGAGCAGGAAGGGCCACATGTCCCTTCCTGGTGGCCCCTGTCACCTTCAGGCTGACAGGATTAGCAAGGGGCCCTGTCTGCAGGTCAGCACTCAGGGGCACTTGGGGTGGGTTTGGTCTTTCTCAGCCATCCGGTGGGTGCCCAGGGGAAGCAGCCCATCCTCTGCTGATGGGGGCTCTTCCTCTGGCCGGATGTCTGTCAGTGGTGGTCCAGGGCTCATGGGGGGCCCTCCTGGAGAAAGCCTTTGCTCAAACACTTGCTGCTGCTCCCCTGTCCCCTCTGTCACAGCTCTGGCTGTCCTCAGGGGGTCTTGCTGCCAGCACTTGAGCTATTCCCTCATTTTCACCCCACCAGCCTGGAGTGGTGCTCTGGAGGTGTGGGCTGGGGCTGGACATGGAAGATGCCAATGAGGAGGTCTCTGGGCTGTGGTCCAGCTCAGTGAGAAGGGACACAAGCACATCAACTCTTGCAAGCAGATAGCTCAGGATACAGATACACAGCTCAGCACACAGGTATGAGCACGGGCTGCCTTTGGCCACAAGCCCTGGTTTGAGATAGGCTCTGTCCTCAAATAGCCCCTTGAGTCCCAAGACATGCCTCATCTCTGCTTTCTTTGATTCTCCCCTGCTGCCTCCTCAGGTTGACACAAGGAATTGTGACCCAGGACAGGAATCATAGAATCATAGAATCCTAGAATGGGCAGGTTGGAAGGGACCCTAAAGATCATCTGGTTCCAACCTCCCCACACTGAGCAGGGATGCCAATCACTAGACCAGGTCACCCAGGGCCACATCCAGCCTGGCCTTGAACACTGCCAGGGATGGAGCAGCCACAACCTCTCTGGGCAACCTGTGCCAGTGCCTAACCACTCTCCAGGTAAAGAACTTCCTCATAAACTCCAATCTAAATTTCCCCTCCTTCAGCTTATAACCATTCCCCCTTGTCCTATCACAGTCTGACTGCTTTAAAAGTCTCTTCCCTTCTGTCTTATAATCTCCCTTTAGGTACTGGAAAGCTGCTATAAGATCCCCTCGAAGCCTTCTCTTTTCCAGGCTGAACAATCCCAGCTGTCTCAGCCTNCTCTCCACCTGGACAAGGAGCCATTGACCACGACTCTCTGATAGCATCCTTCCAGCCAATTTCTTACCCATCAAACGGTCCACTCATCAAATCCACATCTCTCCAGTTTGGAGATGAGGATGTCATGAGGAACCGTATCGAAGGCCTTACAAAACTCCAAGTAGATGACATCAGTCGGTCTCCCCTCATCAACTGCTGTGATCACTCCATCATAGAAGGCCACCAGATTGGTCAGGCAATCTCCCTCATCCTTACCCCAACAACCCCTTTCTTAGCTATCCCCAGCCAACACTGACCAGCATCTGTAGCCCATTGCTCTGCTAGGAGCTGCATTGACCCCAAAATCACACCCCATAGCTGGTCAGGAGCCAGAGGAGCTCTTGCATCAGGTGGTGGGGCAGGCATGTGAGGGGGATGCCCACAAAATAGTCACTTGTGGGGGATGCCCACAAGTTAGTCGGGACCCACTTGTGGGGATGCCACAAGTTCTTGTGGGGATGCCACAAGATAGTCATTTGTAGGGGATGCCCACAAATATGGTTGTGATTGAGATCACTTGACTGAGAGTCAGATTGGGGCATAAGGTTTATTCTTTCTGTAATAGTCAGGCATCAGACTCTGGAAGAGATCTGAGGGTAGCTTCTTAGGTTGTTCTTCTTGCTCCCCACTGAAGGGTAAAGCATCCCTTATATACCATTTCTTACAAGCTTTACATTTCTACTGAATTACATCATCTATTCACTACACAGAAAATAACATGATTGCTCAGAAACTAACAAACATGATTGCTAGGCAGGATTACAGAGATAATGTTATAGAGGTATCTTTAGCACGTCTTGAATTGTCCATTTCACACATTCCAAGGTTTCTTCCCGAGTAGTTGGACCACACCTTGCTTTACGATTCTCTAGAGGCATGATTCTCTCAGACAGTTTGGCTAAGCAGAAGTGTTGCCCTGAGATCAAGCTGGTGAAGGGAGCAGGTCACCCTGTTCTTACAACATGGGGTGCAGAAAAGCTGTGATGGGAGAGGGTCTGGTGATTCCTTGGTCTCTCAGTTGAGCCAGCAAGAGTTAAAGAGTTAAGAGCCTGGGCAGAAGAGCCTGTGCCCGTGTTCATTTCCCTGCCCAGCCCTTGTGTTGGTGTTTATTGTGCCAGTTCATGTAAAGGCTTGCTGGGTGTTGGGTGCTGGAGCAGTCCCCAGTGGCTCCTGGGGCTGTTTGCTGTCACTGGCATGTGTCCCTGGGCATTAGTGGGGAACTTGGAGCATGCTCATGGTGGAAGCTTGACAGAAATTGCTGCTTGGCTGAGCAGGGTGATGGCTCCACTCTGGAGGGCTGGGATGTCCCATTCCTATGGGGATGTGAACAGCTATGGGATGAGAAGGCTCAGCTCAGACCAAGAGGTGCCAATGGCTCCAGCACAGCCACATCTAACAAGTCACAGCACTGCACATGGCAGCTCCTCTTGGCCTTTGGGGCTGGCCCAAGGGTGCCACCTGCTCTCCTGGGGCCAGCCCAAGTGGCACTGCTGGAGAGATGTTTTCTGGATCTCTCCTTCACCTACCATCAAACTGGTCCTGCAGATGCAGTTGGAAGGCACACAGCCTTCTCCTGCCCTGGGCAGATGGGAAGAGGTGAATATTTCCCAGAAGGCAATAAACAGAGCTGCTTCTGGGAAGCTGTTCTCCTGGAGGCTGGCAGCATTCATGTGCAGACATGCTGGATGGAGCACTGGGAAGGGGCAACATGGAGAGCTGATGTTTGTGCTGCCCAAGCACACTGTTGGATGGGGCCAGTGGGGCCTCCCTGTGCCCCTAAGCAAAGGGCTGGGGCCAGGACCTGGCCATTCCTACTGGGGAAAGGACCCTCTGGGTTAGGGAGGATGCTGGCACAGGGAGTTTCTGCTCCTGCTGCCCTGGGAGGGAGGGATGGAGAGGAGAAACTGGGGCTGCTGCAAAGAGGTGCATGCCTCATCCTCTTCCTTAGCCAGAGCAGCAGTCTCTAGCCTGGCTCTGGGATCTGGCAGAGGTGAAATAGCAGAGCTCTGGCACTTTGCTGCTCCCCTACCTTTTGGCTCCTCCCACAACGTCCCTGGTAAGACTTTTTTTCAGGATGTAAAGGAGGGAAGACATCCCACCCTATGACACCCTGGAGTGAGGCACAGCATAGCCACTCCTACTCCATGGGAAAGGCTGGCAGCAACTCCTGAGCTGCATGGATGGAGGTTTCTGTCATGCCCACCCTGACCAGCCCTGCTGCTGCTGTCCCATCTCTTCCCTGCCATGCAGTGGGGAGAGGCTGCCCTTTTGGGAATCACCTGGCTCTCCTTCACTGTCCCAGCTCTGGGGATATGTTGCCTTTGGGGCCTGCTGCTCCCCACAAGGATTGCAACATCAGGATGTCTCTTCAGCAATACAGGAATTTACCAAGTCTATTCTGGCCAAGTCCCAGCATGCACCTAGCCCTCATCACAGCATCACAAAAGTTGANAGGATGCTCACTTCTCTGCCCCTCCTGCTCACACTAGTTCTGCTCCAGGCCAAGATGCTGTTAGCTTGCTTGGCCACCTGGGCACTCTGCTGCCTCATGCTCAGTCAACTCTCAACCAGCACCCCCAGCTCCTTCTGTGCCAGGCACCAATCCAGTGCTTATTTGTGCACAGTATTTTCAGCCAAGTTAAGCCTTGTTTATTGCAGCAGCCATTGCAGTCTCCATGGCACAGCTGCAGAATGAGTTGTCCTCAGTTCTGGCTGCTTCAGCTGCTGAGAAGAGGCACCAAGCTCCCACTGCAGGTGTGCACCTTCCTGTGTAATGTTCCACTGGGATCTGCCACCAGCTTGCAGCTCAGGTGTGATGCTGCCAGGGGAAAGAGCCATGTCCCTGCAGCCTGGCTGTCTTGGGCTCATAGGACTGTGGAATGCTTTGGGTTGGAATGGACCTTTCAGGGTCGTCTAGTCCAACCCCCTGCACTCAGCAGGGACATCTGCGACTAGAGCAGGTTGCTCACAGCCCCAAACAACCTGGCCTGCAATGGTTCCAGGGATGGGACATCTCCCACCTCTCTGGGCAACCTGGGCCAGTGTCTCACCACCCTCAGTGTGAAATATTGCTTCCTTCTATCCAGTCTGAGTCTCTCTCTTTTAGTTTCAAACCATCACCCCTTGTCCTGTCCCAACAGGTCCTGCTAAAAAGTCTGTCCTCATCTTTCTTACAGGCCCTTTAAGTCCTGAAAGGCTGCAAGAATTCTCCCTGGAGCCTTCTCTTCTCCAGGCTCAACAAGCCCAACACTCTCAGCCTGTCCTCATGGAACAGATGTTCCAGCCCTCTGGAACACTGCTGTGCCCTCCTGTGTCCCTGCTCCAGCAGCTCCATGTCTCTGCTGTGCTGAGGACTCCAGAGCTGCCCCAGCACTGCAGAGCAGAGCAGAATTCCCTCCCTTGACATGCTGGCCACACTGCTCTGAGGACACATTGCTGGCTCATGCCCAGCTTGTCACCCACCAGTAGCCTGGATGGTGATCAGGAGCTGTGAACTGCTTCCCTGTGGAAAAACACCAAGCCTCAGCACTTTGTGCACATTATGTGCTGGAGCCCAAAGTGGTTCTTATTCACAGGGAAGGAGGAAGCCATCGTGTTCAGAGAAGTGAAAGTCTGTGTGATGTTCCCTGCTATTTTTGACACCATTTTCTAAGTAAAGCAGTTCCTTAAGAAGCCAAGCTCCACACTGGCTGACCCTTCCCAAACACGAGTTGTTCCGTCCCCTGTGGAGATGCTGGCTGCACACAGCCCCAGACATCTGCTCCTCATTTCCTGCCTCTTGCTTTAATGTGAGAAAACTCAGAGCCCTGCAGTGCCAAACAGGCTTTCTGGTTCCCCTCTCATTTCATTTTCTCCTTTATTACAGTCACAGCCCAAGGGCTCTACATGAAGTGTAGGCTGAGGGCAGCTCCAAAAGGAGAGGCCACTTCTGGCTCTACAGAGCCATCTCCTGAGTCTGGCACCCACTGCCTTGGGCAGGAGAGAGGCATTGTTGGGTTGGTTCTGGGCTGTCGTTGGAAAAGCCATGAGGCTTTCTCCCAGTTGAAGTCTGGGAACCTGGTCCCACACTCTGAGGACTGGCTTTTGGAGCACAAGTGTGCTGAGGAGCAGCTGAGGGCACTGGGCTTGGGTAGTGTGGAGAAGAGGAGGCTCAGGGGAGACCTTAGCTCTCTCTGCAGCTCCCTGAGAGGAGGTTGCAGTGAGATGGGGGTAGGTCTCTTCTCCAGGGTTAACAGGGAGAGGATGAGAGGAAATGGCTTCAAGTTGCAGCAGGGGAGGTTTAGATTGTATGTGAGGAGAACTTTCTTTGCTGCAAGGGTTGTTAAGTGTTGTCCCAGGCTGCCCAGGGAGGTGCTGGAGTCCCCATCCCTGGAGGGGTTGAAGAAACATTGAGCTGTGGTCCTTAGGGCCATGGGTTAGTGGTATGGGAGTGCTAGGCATGGTTGGACTGGATGAGCTTAGAGGTCTCTGCCAACCTGTGTGATTCTGTAATTTTGGCCTCATCTGCAGAATGTGCACAACCAGCATCCCACATCCTGGCTCAGAGACACCTTGCTGAGTGTCTGCTCTTCGAGAGAAACTGGAGGAGCCCAGTTCTGATGAGGGTGGAAGCTCTAGCACAGTGGTAGTGCTTCAGCTGCCTTGAGTCTAACGTTCTTGAGCTGCTGTGAAAGGAGATGGATTGTATCAGGGTGGTGGCTAAGCTGCCAGCCCCACTGAGGAGAGGTAGGTGTAGTGCAAGGATGAGCTGTCATGAAGCAGCTGGAAGCCTTAGCAAGGAGAAGAGGATCTTATCACATGAAGTCCTGGGTCAGCCTCTGCTTTGCAGCATCAAAACCAGCTAGGTCTTCCCAAAACCTACATGTTTTTGCTGCCTCTTTCCAGCAATCCTCTGGGACAGAGATGATGGACATCATCATGGACAGTGAAGGATGCTGTTAATAGCTGCTACCAGGGAAGCTGGGCTTCCCTGCTCCAGGAAGACTCCTGAGGTCTTGGGAACTACTGAACAGACCATGCAATGAAAATGATCAGCATTCTTATGTCACCAGCAATGGCATCTCTTTCTTCCAGGTCACATACAGTCTCCTAGGTCTCACTGGCTTTCCCTTTTTCTCCAGACACCACCAGCACCACCTGATTTTGAGGAAGGCAAACCCACTGTAACAATCAGCACAAGGAACCAAGAATAGCTGAGGAGCATAAATTTCCCAAAGGGAAACATCCTGGAGGAGTCAGCCCATGTTCTTGGGCCATTGCCTGTGTTTTTCTGGACACAGCCCTTTTTCTCCTTGCAGAGTCAAGTTGCTTTTTGCCTTCAAGAGCAATTCTGCCAGTATTAGTCATAGGTTCCTTTTACCTGTGAGGACCTTGACCCTGTGCACAGCTTGAGCACCTGCCTGTGCACAGCCCTGGCAAAGCTGCAGTGCCTGGCAAAGGCTGGAGCTCTTTTCTCATGGGGAAGAAGCAACCTGGCCCTTTGGCCTGTGGTATCTGTGGTTTGGAGAAATAAGCTAAGCTCCTGGCTAATGGTTGCCAGAAAGCAACCAAAGGTTAGGGGTATGGCATTAGATCAGGCTCCTGAGCATGCCTTGTGCTGTCACCAACATCCAGTCCATGCCAGGCCTTGCTCTCTTTCCTCCACAGCAGAACCAGCATTTAAGTCACAGGCCACCCACCCTGATATGAAACTGTCCTCAGAGCAGAGCAGGAACTGGAGTCAGAGAGCCCAGACTTCAGCCTTGACACCCAACTCTCTGGCATGAAGCACCGAGTGCTTTTGTGGGTGCTGAGGATCCAAGCTGGAGCTGTGGTAGGTGGCCAGGAGGTTACAGTCCCAGACCCAATGGTGCCTGCTCCTCTGTCCACACTCAAGAGCAGGTGCATGGTTTCTCTTTGTCCATCGTTCAGATCAGCCTAAGGCCTTCCATAAAAAAGATGTGGAGCTGTTGGAGCAAGTCCAGAGGAGGCCANAGGCTGGATGCAGCCCTGGGTGACCTGGGCTAGTGATTGGCATCCCTGCTCAGTGTGGGGAGGTTGGAACTAGATGATCTTTAGGGTCCCTTCCAACCTGCCCATTCTAGGATTCTATGATTCCTCATTCATCCTACCCTTAAAGTTATGTGAGGGTACCCCAACTAAGTATCTTCTGCTTTTCTCTGGTGCTCCACCACTCCTTCAGAGAGGCTGAGAGTGCTAAGGGTAACCTCAAGAAGCCTCCTTCCAATCATAGAATCACAGAACTGTCAGGGTTGGAAGGGACCTTCAAGCTCCTCTATTCCCAACCGCTGTGCCTGCCATGGGCAGGGACACCTGGCACTAGAGCAGCTTGCTCCCAGCCCCAGCCAGCCTGGCCTGCAACACTGCCAGGGCTGGGGCTGCCACCACCTCTCTGGCCAACCTGGCACAGTGCCTCAGCACCCTCACAGTGTAGTCCCTCCCCAGCTTTCTTGTAGTGCCCCTTCAGATGGTAGAAGGCCACAAGAAGGTCTGCTCAGAGCCTTCTCTTCTGCAGCCTTAGGAAGAACGGGGAAGGGCTGTAAGGAGCTGCCCCAGCCCCACAGCCTTTGCTGCAAGGACGTGACGTTCATGGTGGGCTTTCTTCCTCCTTCTTCTTGCCTGCTTGGTTTCATTTTCACAGGTTCTCTGAGCACAGTCTGTGTTCCCTGGTTCCCAGTTACTCTTTCTGCTGTTCCTTGGAAAGCTGATTGTGTCTGAGTCCCAGAGTGGCACGTTCCATTGCTTGGGAGCTGTGACTCGTGGTTAGGGGCTGGGATTGTCAATGGCCTCCTCACCATTTGATCTGCAGTGTCAGATCCATGCTGTACCTACCTGCTGTTCCTAGAAACTAAAGCAAAACTGAATGAAATGAAGGCAACAGCAGATGCTTGGACAATTTCTCTTGGAACTGAAGAAGCTAAGATCAGCTGAAGTCAAGAGGAGCCCAGGAAAGTCCTGAGATCATTCACTGTTAGATCAATCCAACCTCTATGGTTCACTGCTAGTTAGAGCAGAAACACCTCCTGGCCTACAGCAGCTCCTCTGACTTTTCAGTGCTGCAAGGCCTCAAAGTGCACTCAGGGCCTGGCACTGGTGTGCTGGAGGAGCAGATGTGCAGTGGGACAGGAAGGGTGGTCTAGGCAGTGGGTTGGGAGGGATGGTGCCAGTTTTCTGCCAGCTGCAGCCCAGGTTTCTCACCTCTCCTTGGAGCTTCCAGCTCCCATCAGCACTGATTGCTGTGCCTCACTGTCCTGCTTCTGACCTGCAGGGCTTAGACCCATGCTACTGCTGGCACTTGAAGGCTTGCCATGTCCCACTGCCCTCCACCCTTTCCATGTGCAGATGCCACTTCCACATCCAGCTGCCAGGTTCACAGGGAGCAAAGAGAGGTCTCCTAGAGTGTCCTGGAGGAGTTCTCTACCAGGTAAGCCACCAGCAGCTCAGCCTGGGCAGGAAAAGTAGATGCATTACCCTGCCAAAGGGCTGTTTGTGCCTTAAAACAACAATGCCTGCAGCAAAACATGCCTTTAGCAAACAAAGCACTCACCCTTCCACTTTATGTGCTCTGCTGGGGCCCTTCCTCAGGATTATCCACCCCTGGCAGCAACTCTTTGCAAGAGTAGCAGAACCTGTTCCTTCAGGGGAGATGTGGGCATGTGTGGCCATTGCCATCAGCTTCAGCAGCCTTGGGCA
>VWZO01003826.1:49292-61812 GCA_013396975.1 Bucco capensis | reverse complement strand
TTGGGCAGGTGTGGGCATTGCCATCAGCTTCAGCAGCCTTGGGCAGGTGTGGGCATTGCCATCAGCTTCAGCAGCCTTGGGCATGTGTGGCCATTGCCAGCAGCTTCAGCAGCCTTGGGCATGCGTGGCCATTGCCAGCAGCTTCAGCAGGTTTGGGCAACACCAGTTCCTGCAGCAAAGGATTCCTGGGAGGCTTTGCCCAGTTTGGGAGACCACCCTTTGGGGAGGGGACCAGGAAATATCCCACCAGAGGAAGAATGTTGTGTTCTGGCTGGATTAAACAGGCTATTTCAAAGCTTGAAGTTTTATTTCTTTCTGTTTCCTTGAAAGGAGTTTGATTTTCTGTCACAGTGTAAGCAAAGGCTGAAGTTACAGGCTGGGAATTTTCACTCTATGTTTTAAGAAAGCTGGGGATTTTCAGTCTTTAGGAATAAAATCCTAGCTGGAACTGCTGGGATTTCCCACAGCACAGAGAAGCCCTGGGAAAACTCAGGGGAAAACAAGATTTTGAGGGAGCTACACTGTCTCAGTCTTCATCTTATCTTCATCTTCCAGTTGAGGGAGTTGGCAGGGGAAAATGGTTATGTATTCTCCTGGGACCTGAGATGAAACAGAAAGTAAAGGTGCAGGATGTGACCACATTGTTGGTATGTCCGCTTCAGACCTAGCCTTGTGCTGCTGCTGGGAAGCATCCCAGCCAGCCTGGCTGCCTGCTGACCTATTTGGGGACATCCTACTCCTGCTTGCAGCATCAGGAAGACCCTGATGGCCGAGTTGGCCAAAGGCTGTAGTAAGAAGCACATGCTGCAGACAGCATGCCCATAGAACAAGGAGCTGCTTGGGGTGGCCACCAGGTCCCTGCTGACCCCTTGCTTTGGTGATGCTCCTAAGAGGCAGCCTGGCACAAGCTCACCCCTCTAGCTGATGAGCTTGTAATCCTGGTCAGCAAATTCTGCCTCTTTTGGCCTAAGAGTGCTGCTGTTTGTTGTAAGATGGCTGCCAGAAAGGAAGGGACTAGCTGCTTCTGGAGCTTGCTGGGCACCGAGAAGCTAAAGCTTGGAGGTGGGGAGAGCATGAGGAGCCCGGGGCCGCCGGTGCCTTGGCACGGGCTAGCTGGCAGAGACCCACGCTGCTGGCAGAGGAGGATGGAGCAGCCAGCTCCTGAAAGTCCCTGCCTGAATAATTGGCCAGGGAGGCTGGAGGTGCCCTGCGTGAGCTGATGGAAGTGCAGCCGGGGAATTCCAGGAGCCGGCTAGCTCGGAACAGGCGATATTCCCTCCCCTGTCCTGCTCTTCCCTCCGCCTCCTGTCGTCACCCTGAGCTGCGTGCGAGGGAATAACAACTGAGAGCCCATCTCAGGGCTTCGTAATCCTGGCATGAGCTGCAGCAGCTGTCGCTCCAGAAGGATGCAAGTCGGGACTGCGAAATACTGTCCCTAATCCTTTCCCGAGTGTCTGTCTTTCCTACTGCCGACCACGGGAACATGAAGGCTGTTTCTCTTCAGCTCCTGTTCGTGCTGGGAGTCTCGTGCCTGGTGACCCTGGCTGGAGGTAAGCCGCAACTCCGCTTGTCCCCGCGGGCTCTCCAGGGAGCAGCTAGCATCCTGAGGGGAGGGAGGGAAGGCAAGGTGCTGCTGGATCGGGCTGTGCGCTCAAGGGACCTGTGTGGGCTGCGGGAGGATCAGGCTGGGGTTGGGAAGGGATGGAGGGAGTCTGTGGCAGCAATCCTGGCATCAGGGAAGTCCAAGCAGCCCCGTGATGGCTGTTGGCACGCATGACGGAAGAGAGAAGAGTATCAGAGAGACTTTCAGGTGATCCCTGTTAGAAAAGAAGCACAATGCGTTTCTTTTTCCCTTTTCTTTGTGTCCCTTTGGGATGTGCCAAGGGGGCAGATGGCAGCCTGGCCAAGTGTGGGTGTCTCTCCACACAGGCTGCCTGTCCTGAGGTGCTCCCATCACTGCAAGGCAGAGCCCCAGTGCCTGTGCAGTGTGTGTGTGTGCAGAGGTGAGAAACGCTCCTGTTCTCCAGCCAAAGCTCTTTGGGTGCTCTGGGGTGGTGCTGAGCAGGGCTAGAGGAGCAGGAGGAGGTGGGGGCACCTGTCCCTGGGCTGAGCTCAGTTTAGATAGCCTGTGGCATGGATCAGTGGTTGCTCCCCAAGGCAGCCATTAAGCAGAGTGGGTTGTCAGGCTGTCAGACAGCTCTTCAGCAGCACAGGCAAAGCTGGACTTCGCCCAGGACAAAGGGATGAGCTCTTCCCACCATGGGAAGGGATTGGGGCAAAGAGCCCTTAAAGAGCTGTGCCCTGCTGCCACCAGATGGGAGGAGCAAAGGCAGCAAGAAGGGCAGCAGGGGATGGAGCTTCTTTCTTTCCTCACACCTCTGGGCAGGTAATCCAAGGCTGACCTGAGTAAAGTGGGCAATGGAAATGCTGGGCAGCATAGCCTGCCCTGGGAACCCACTGCCTGGCTCTGCTCGCTGGTGGCCAAGCATCCATCTCCTCTAAACCCATGGAATCAGGCTGGCTCTGCAGAAGCAAAGCTGATGGTGCTCCCTGGCCTGGCTCTCTTGAGGAACGTGCTGAAAAGCAGATTCCAATGGCTCCCAGGAGCAGTGCCTCTGAGAAGAGGTGGTTCCAGGTGGATAAACACCCAGATCTCAGGTGTCCCTGAAGCTCCTTTGGCAAAGACTTGGATGCAGCTTGGAGAAGTAGAATTACATGCTCTGGGAGGAGGGGAACCACCAGGACTGGCTCCATGCTCCTCCCTGTGACAGCACTGTCTCCTTGGAAGGTGCTTTCCAAGCTCCTCCTCCACTTTGGGAAGAACACATCAGGAACTCAGCTAATTGCAAACCATTTGTTTGTGATGCCAACAGTTAGAAAAAGCCAGTTAATGGTTCTCAGAGAGCCTTTGGTAACAGTGATGGATATGGCCCTCTTGTTGCTGTGCCTGTTTTGTTGAGCAGTGGAGGACACTAGCAGTATGTCCTTTGGCTAATGAGAGCTGATTGGGAAGTCAGTCATCCCTGAGCAGGTATTCTTGACCTTAAAGTGCCACTGAAGATATTATTGTGTGAGCAAAGAGTTTTGCTTTACATTACAGAGACCTAGAGGTTGAAATGTGCTTCTGTGGAGGGACCACAGGAGGGTTTGCTTGGGGTTTCTTTGCAACTGTGAGTTTCCCCAGAAAATGGATCAGCAGGTGCAGGGAGGTGATTCTCTCCCTCTACTCCACTCTGCTGAGACCTCAGCTGGAGTACTGAGTCCAGTTCTGGAGCCTCCAGGACAGGAAAGATCTGGAGATGCTGGAAGGTGTCCAGAGAAAGGCCACAAGGATACTCAGAGGCTGGAGCACCTCTCCTATGAGGCCAGGCTGAAAGAGTTGGGATTATTCAGTCTGGAGAAGAGAAGGCTCCCAGGAGACCTTCTGGTGGCCTTCCAGGATCTGCAGGGGCTACAAGAAAGCTGGGGAGGGACTTGTTAGGCTGTCAGGGAATGCTAGGACTAGGGGAATGGATCCAAACTAGAGGAGGGGACATTTAGATGAGATATTAGGAGGAAGTTGTTCCTCAGAAGGGTGCTGAGGCACTGTGCCAGGTTGGCCAGAGAGGTGGTGGCAGCCCCAGCCCTGGCAGTGTTGCAGGCCAGGCTGGCTGGGGCTGGGAGCAAGCTGCTCTAGTGCCAGGTGTCCCTGCCCATGGCAGGCACAGGGGTTGGGATAGAGGAGCTTGAAGGTCCCTTCCAACCCTGACACTTCTGTGAAAGTTGTGGAGGGTGCTCCTGGAGCAATGCTCGTTCTCACACCCACTGGCTGGATCATTCCCAACAGAGCTGCATCAAATTAGCCAAATTCTTTTGGGTATCTAAGACAACATTCTGCAGAGGCTGCCTGTTCTCATCTAGCCTCCAGCTCCTTTCTTCATCAGGGGCCTCAGATAGATCAGGGCTTGTTTTTCTAGGCCTTGCCCCCTGGGATGTCAGAAACCAATTGGCATGCTGTGGCCTGCAGCCTCCCCTCCCCTCTGGCAAAGGTCTGATGTTGGAGGCTGGGGGTAGGGGCAGGAATGGATGGTCCCCAGGGGGGTGACTGGCTTTGCCCCTCCAAGGGGTCAAGTGGGGTTTTATTTTTACACTTTGCAAAATGAACACCGTATTTTCTGGTGGAGATAGAGGTGTTTGGTGAGAAACCCTGTTGTGAAGCTGAGCTGCTGAGATGTCTACGGAGCGACGTATTGCTCCACCAAAAAGTTCTTTCCCTGCACCCTTTCTCTGAGTCCAAGTGAGGTTCAGAGACCACATGCCAGCAAAAAGAGGCAAGGTGCTCACTTGGAGAACTCTCATAGGGGAAGAATCATAGAATTATTATGGTTGGAAAAGCCCTTGAGATCACTGAGTCCAACCATCCACCCAACACTCCTGTGCTCACCACTAAACCATGGCCCCAAGCAACACATCTACAGGTTTTCTGAACACTTCCAGTGATGGTGACTCCACCACCTCCCTAGGCAGCCTGGGCCAATGCCTGATCCAGATGAGGAGAGGACAAGCACCCTGCCCTGTGCTCTGCACCAGCTCTTCCCCCAGCCCTTTGGAGGTGCTTGTAACAGGCCTGCTGGGGATGAAGCAGTGTCTTGTGGGCTGTGCTCCTGTCACCCAAACTGGGGAGAACCTGCAGGTCCAGGTGCTTCCCCAAAAGATGTCCAGCCACTGCTTGCACATCCTATAAGGCAAGCAATGGTGTCCCAAGAGAAACAATTGTGGGCACTGATGGGATTTGTCTTCATCTCATTTTAGCAGGGATTGGAAACTTTCATGGCAAGCTTTGGACTCCCCCTCCTCAGAGAAGGGGAAAAAGAAACTGTGCTGGCTTTCCTAGTACCTAACAACAAGGAAACNTGTGTTGAGGGCTCCAGAACTGGACCCAGTATTGCAGAGGAGGTGTGAGCAGAGCAGAGTGCAGAGGCAGAATCACCTCTCTGGCTCTGCTGGCCACGCTTCTCTTGCTGCAGCCCAGGATGCACATCTTGAAACCTTTCTTTCAGGGCAACCCAAAGCACCTCTGAAGTGTTCCACAGAGTGTGGCCGTTTGACATCCACGCTCGCGGCAAAGAGGATAAGGAGCTACCGCAGGACAGAGCCAAACTGCAGCAAACAAGCCATCATGTAAGCATGGCCACCCCCCCACACCCCCCTGTGCCCCACGCCCTCCAACAGCAGCCAGCAAGCACTAGCCTGGCAGCAAAGGCCCTTGCTTAGCAGCAACTGGGAACCAGAGTGACCAGTGGTGTTTGTTTGAAGGGAGGGGGGGGTGGCTTCTCCCTGTTTAAAGACCAACAGCCTCCCAGCAAGATCAGGGCATGGGGTGAGACAGGGATACAGGGATGGAGAAAGGGATTTGTTGGTGGAAGCAGGCAGGGTGAGAGAGCTCACCTGTTTCTGTGACAGCAGGGATTTTCTCTGGAGACAAAGTCAGATGTAAGAGCTGGTCTGGAGAGGAGGAAAGCTCCATTTTTTTCCCCCTCAGGATCACAGAATCACACAGGTTGGCAGAGACCTCTAAGCTCCTCCAGTCCAACCATGCCTAGCACTCCCATACCACTAACCCATGGCCCTAAGGACCACAGCTCAATGTTTCTTCAACCCCTCCAGGGATGGGGACTCCAGCACCTCCCTGGGCAGCCTGGGACAACACTTAACAACCCTAATTGTATTCAAATTAACCTGAATATGAGGCACCATCAAGACCAATTTATTGCAGCCTAGGAGGTTACCCCAAAGTGAACCTGCTGGGCTGACTTTGGAAACCCTCATCTCAGTAAATCAGAGGGGATTTGCCTTCACCTGTGCTTTTACCCCTGGGGCAGCTGGTTCCTGCAGAGCTTCCAGCCCTGGAGGCAAACACTGCATCCAAACATCAGGACAAGGCCTTTGAAAGAGTTAAAAATTCTTAAGGGGAAATCCTTCACCCAGGGAGAGGAGGAGAGGAAATGGCTTCAAGTTGCAGCAGGGGAGGTTTAGATTAGATCTAAGGAGAAATTTCTTTGCTGCAAGGGTTGTTAAGTGTTGTCCCAGGCTGCCCAGGGAGGTGCTGGAGTCCCCATCCCTGGAGGGGTTGCAGAAACATTGAGCTGTGGTCCTTAGGGCCATGGGTTAGTGGTATGGGAGTGCTAGGCATGGTTGGACTGGAGGAGCTTAGAGGTCTCTGCCAACCTTTGTGATTCTGTATTTTGTGAGTGATGTTCAGATCAGATCTCAGAGGCACCTGCCCTTCCTGACATAAATAACACACCAACTGGTGCTGTTTACCATGGCCTTGAGTCAGTGCTGCTGCCTGCATGCTTTGCCTACCACGCTAAGCACCTGAAGCAGTGTTCTCCTCACCCAGTAAGTGCTATCCCTTTTTGTTTTCAGATTTATTACTCTGAAGTCCATAGAGATTTGTGCAGATCCAGAGGCAGAGTGGGTGAAGAAGATTGTAGAGAAGCTGGACCGGGCCAAGGCCACAGTCTCCTCATTTCCCCATGATGCCACCCCAGCAGCAGGTCCTGAACAGCTTGGTGTGTTTCAGAAGCATGTTGGAGTAACAGCTCCATCTCAAGCCACTGCTCCACCTAGTCTCTTCCAGGAGACTGGCCCAACAGTTTTGGCCAGAGTACACATTCCTGCTTCCAGGATGGAAGTGTCCAGCCAGTCCCCACCAGCCACACAGGACACTACTGAGCTCCCTGCAGGATTGTCTCCTCTGCTACATGAGGTTCCAGAAGCAAACTTTAAATCTCCTGCAGCTTCAAGAACTTTTGCAGCAGGCCTGGTCTCCAGCCAGCCCACCACATACCCCACAGCTCTTGTGCATGGCTTTGACAAGGCTGTAGGATCTACAGGGCAATCTGTAGGCCAGACTGCAGATGCTATGGCTGATGTTCAGGACACAACTTCTCCTAGCTCACACTCACACCTCGTGGCTGTTACTGAAGAATCAGGCCATCCTGTGCTTCCTAGGAATCAATCTCTGGACCCTAGAAATGCAAGAGCCAATGCACCAGACACTGCTTCTGGCAGTTTGAGTTCAGATCCCCACTCCATCCTCGACAGCAAGGAGATCACCACAGCCCCAGCCACACCACTTCCTCCAGAGACTACTTCATTTTCTACTTTAAACTCCACAACTGTCATAGACAAAGGTCCTTCTGTCCATACCAACAAGGTTGTCAGTTCCTCTGCAGATGCTTTTGGGGCTAGAACACATGATTATTCATCACCTGTAGGAAAGCAAGAGCCTTCAGATCCATTCATTTTTACCAGTCAAGCATTCTCAGGCCAAGCCAGAGTGCAGATGACCACAGAAAGACCAAATGATCCACCTCTTCCCAGCTTTTTGTCAAGATCTCAAATGCACTTTGTCATCCCAGTTGCTGTGGTTAGTGGTCTGATGGTTTGCATTGTTGCTATTGCATGGCTATATCTAAAATTTGGGGTCAAAACAGAAGAAATGTCAAGAGACATGGTACAGGGCTTGCTCTACAAGGAGGGACATCCAAATAATGTCTATCCAATGGAAGTGATCTGAATGCTTTGCTGTGGACATGTTTGGCTTACACTGTATCTGTGCTGCTGGAGGAAATCTAAGTTGATGCTCACCTGGTGACCAGCAGGAAGCAAGACAGGGAATAAAAACACCATTGAAAATGGATTTTGCTTTTTTACAGGGCAGAATGTCAAAAAAATATCTCTAATTTCTCACTGGCCAGTGATGGCATTTTGGCAACAAACGAGATGCTTGCTTTCTTCTGGCACTGTTACCTAAAGAGGCTGTTGCTGTTCTAGAGCTGCTTGGTGCCTCTTTGCCAGGTGGTGGGCAAAAGGGAAGGTCCAAATGGCTGTTGGGAATTTTTCTGTCTTTCATCATGGCCCAGCCCAGAAGCTTCCCACTGCTCAGTCACCTCGAGCAATCTTAACACCAAAACCACTCCACTTGCACTTAAAACTCTTTGCTGCTGCTGCTTCTTTTGCACTTGAGGTCACTGCTCTGTTAAACCAAGGCTGATGCTGGGTGGTCAGCTGGGTGCTGGCTGATAAATACTCTATTTACTCTTGCTGGAGACACGAGGGTTGGTCTAGCTTTTCAGACAGAGGTGATGAAGACCACATCTGATTAGGGGACTGAAGGTCAGCACTACAGATGTCATGTTCAGAAGAGCTGGCAACCTACACTATCTCCTCCTTGGGATCAGGCCACCTTTCTCTCCAACAGCTGTGGGCATTTCTTCTTGCAGATGAAGCCCCAGACCAGGCTCTTGGCAAAGCAACTGCACTGGAACCCTTCTGGCAGCTCCATGTGCCCTGAGTCCAGCTGTGTCCAACACCAGGGCAGGACAATGTGGATGAGCCTTTGCAGATGGGAGAAAACAAGAAGTCTCCCAATCATTTAGCTATTGCTGTGACAATGTTGTGGGGGGTGGTTTGCTGTTCTCTGCAAGCACAAACCCCAGGAAACACTCTTCTGGAGGAGCTCAATGAATTTAGTCCTGTAGGAAGTCCTCCACCACAGCAGAAACACCATCCTTCTGGTCCCAGGTTCTCTCCAGAAATAAGCACATTTGTTGATCCACAAAAAAAGCCCCAGAACAACAGTTCATAGTCCTACACTTTTGCTCCAGTATGCATATTGCTGGAGTGTGCAAAGGTCTTCATATTATGGTGCTTTGTAGGTGGAGATACAAGGCTCAGATCTTCTCTAACCAACCTCAGTGAATCAGATCCCAAAGTATATAGGAAAAATGCAGGCAAAACCCCATCATAAAGAAGATAATTGAAGCAAAAATGATGGGCCAGCTGGAAAGCAGAGCTAGAGAAAGGGTTGTTAAGTGTTGTCCCAGGCTGCTCAGGGAGGTGTTGGAGTCCCCATCCCTGGAGGGGTTGCAGAAACATTGAGCTGTGGTCCTTAGGGCCATGGGTTAGTGGTATGGGAGTGCTAGGCATGGTTGGACTGGAGGAGCTTAGAGAGGTCTCTTCCAATCTGTGTGATTGTGTATTCTGTGATTGTGTGAAGGTGGCCTGTTAGAGCCACCAGATCACTCCTTCAGGGCATGCAGCCAGCCAGCCAGCCCTGCAGCTGGAGAGGATAGATGGTGGTTGTTTCTCTGCCATCACTTGATCCCCTGTTTCTTCTCCATTTTGTTAACTTGAGAGAGGGGAGCCAGGGAATCACCTTGAGCTTTGCAAGTCCAGAATGCCATCAGATTAACTGTCCTTAGGACCTGGGGCTGGAACCTCTCCTCAACTGGTTGAGGTTGAGGTGGCTGGAGGGGGGATCAGGGTCTCCCAGCACTGCCTCCCTGCTTGTGTCTGGCTGGGGCTGGTGGCCTCAGGCCTGCTGAGGCTGCTGTGCCATAGCATTATTTTTTATAGGAAACACTGGAAATGCTATTTTTGTAGTTAAGTTGTGTAGCCATTAAAATGTATGTCCTGTCCTGTCCTGTCCTTGCTACTGGAGCTTTCTGGGAAGACTGGAAAACACTGTGCCTTTTCTGTTTTCTTTACTGGTCTTGGATGGCTTGTGCATGTCCATGGGAGCTGCCTTGCTCTCCAGGCACTACAGCAAAAGAAGTGGATACTTGTCTGGATCCAGGTGAAGCCTTTGGTTTGGTGTGATGCTGAGGAGATGAATGTGCACCAGGCAGATCTGATCACTTTGAGGACATCCCACCAGGACACTGGTTTCAGCTCCACGACTGGCTCCCACCATCCTCCAGCTGCCATGTTCATGCTGGCAGTCATCAGGAGGAGCTGCTCCTCCAGCCTGGGTCACCCTCCTTGTGCTCACCTTGCTCCACTGCCCTGACCCAGGCAGGGCAGTGACACCTCTTGTTAAAAGCCAGGGCAGGGGTTCTGCTGTTCCTCCTTGTGGTGAGCAGGCTGGGACAGCACGAGGATGCTCAGAGGCTGGAGCACCTCTCCTATGAGGCCAGGCTGAGAGAGCTGGGGTTATTCAGTCTGGAGAAGAGAAGGCTCCCAGGAGACCTTCTGGTGGCCTTCCAGGATCTGCAGGGGCTACAAGAAAGCTGGGGAGGGACTTGTTAGGCTGTCAGGGAGTGCTAGGACTAGGGGAATGGATCCAAACTAGAGGAGGGGACATTTAGGTTCAATGTTAGGCAGAAGTTGTTGCCCAGGAGGGTGCTGAGCCACTGTGCCAGGTTGGCCAGAGAGGTGGTGGCAGCCCCAGCCCTGGCAGTGTTGCAGGCCAGGCTGGCTGGGGCTGGGAGCAAGCTGCTCTAGTGCCAGGTGTCCCTGCCCATGGCAGGCACAGGGGTTGGGAATAGAGGAGCTTTGAGGTCCCTTCCAACCCTGACAGTTCTGTGAGGTGAGTGCTGGTGCAGGAGGCTGGAGCCTGTGGCCTGTGGGTGTCACCAGTGCCTGAGGCTTAAAATGCCTTTTGCAATAGAGCACAGTGACTGTTACAAGCTCAGGCTGGTCTGTGCATTGAGTGTCTAGGAGTGTGTGCCCCTGATATGTGTTCTGTACCTTTGCTTTCTTTAGAAGTAATAAAGTCTTAGGTTAAAAAACTCTTATCCTCAGGTAGATTCAGCCCAGGGCTGTGTGCCCAAGCCTGGTCCCTGCAGAGCTGTGAAGATGAACACACTGGATTAAGCACCCTAAGGGGAGTCCCAGCAGCACTGAGACACTGCAAAGCCAGGCTGATGCTGCAGGGCTATGGCTCCACCTTCTCATGGCTTGAGGGCTTCAGTCTTGCCAAAAGCTTGCAGGGAATAGATATCTTTTCTTCCAGGCAGTGTCATTGCCCCTCCTGCTAAGGCAATTGCTACACAAGCAGCCAGGGTATTGCTTTATTTCAGCAAAGCTACAACAAAACGGGAGGGAGCAAGAGACCAAAGGCTAAGGTAGCACCTCTCCCACCCCAGCCAGGCCTTGGGCTGCCCTTGTGTGCTCCTCTCTAGCATCAAGAAGAGAGGTGGGAAAGGCAACACGATACAAGAGTCAGTGCCTAAGGACATGCCTGGACTGGCAAGCTGGAAGGAGCAAGAGGGTCCAGGAGCAGCATCTCTGCTATATCCCAGGAGCCCTCATCCAGCTGTGCCCTGGCCCCATGCCATGTAGCCTCCCTGCCCCGTGCCTTGCTAGTGAGCTGGGAAAATGATGAGGTGAAACACTTCCCCCACATGAGTCACCAGGCTAGAAAGGTCAGCTTAGAGATAAAATGCACTTTCCTTCTTCTCTTTCCTCCTCTTTGCTGAGGGGGAGGACGGGGGAGGGTGGCTGCACAAACAAGTTAGCTCAACAGCGCTGAATCACTTCCGACGCGCAGAGGGAGCACAGGCACCAGCGCGGGGTCAGCGCGGGACTGCAGCTCCAGGGCACCGAGGGAGCTGTTGGATGCTGAGGCTCTTGGCTGGCTGGTGGCATGCTCTTGCTAGCTTTGCTGCTGCCTCCTGGCTTCTCTGTGCCTGCCAGTGGCATAGAGAAGGTAAAGACCTGGCGGGAGGTGTTCTCATCACTGTAGCTGAAGTCCTCCTTGGGCAAGCACAGAGGAGCTGCTCCCTCAGAGGGGCTGTGCTCAGTGATAAAGAGGAAAAGAAGCAACCCCCAGGTGCCACTCCTGGTTGTCTGGAGAGCTTTCTTCTCCCACTCCTGCTTCAGAGCACAAGAGGTCACCTTGGTGAAGGATGAGCAGCAGGCTCTGGGCCAAAATGGCCCCGAGGGGCTTTGGCAAGAGGCTGTGCTCAATGCAGAATCATAGAACAATCCGAGTTGGAAGGGACCCACAAGGATTATCAAGTCCAACTCCCACTAGGCACAGGACAAAAACCCTAAGATCACACAAGGTGACTAAGGGCATTGTCCAAGTGTCTCTTAAAATCCACAAGATTTGGAGCCATGACCACCTCCCTGAGGAGCCTGTTCCAATGCTCCAGCACCCTCTGGATGAAAAACTTCTTCCTAGCATCCAGCCTGAATTTCCCCCGGGACAGCTTCATACCATTCCCCTGTGTCCTGTCACTGTGCACTAAAGAGAAGAGCTTAGCCCCCATTGCTCCTTCTCTGCTGAGGAGGTTATAAACTGCTATGAGATCTCCCCTCAGTCTTCTCCAGACTGAACAGGCCAAGTGATTTCAGCCTTTGCTCATTTATCTTCCCCTCCAAGCCCTTAACCATCTTTGTTGCTCTCCTCTGGATGCTCTCCAGCAACTTCATGTCTCTCCTGTACTGTGGAGCCCAGAGCTGCAGCCAATGCTCCAGGTGAGGCTGCAGCAGTGCTGAGTGAAGAGGAACTATCACTTCTCTCACTGGGCTAGTGATGGGGTGCTTGATGCACCCCAGGACCCAGTTGGCTCTCTTGGCTGCTGAGGCACACTGCTGACATCCTCATCTCACTATCTATTAATACTCCCAGATCCCTCTCAGCAGAGCTGCAATGCAGTCTAACATTGCCCAGTAGGTAGGTGGTTTTTGGGTTACCCCTCCCTAAGTGCACTTACTCTTGCTAAATTTCATTTGGTTTGTGGCT
>VWZO01003826.1:36735-49155 GCA_013396975.1 Bucco capensis | reverse complement strand
AATCATCAAGAGAGGACCTGCTAGGACATCAGCCATCTCTTTAAGGACTCTTGGGTGGATTCCATCAGGCCCCACAGACTTATAAGGGTCTAACTGGAGGAGTAAATCACACACCGGTAGGGGGTCAGCTCTAGCATAGACAGACTCCATCTTACCAGTCTCTGACTCACGACACTGGCTGTTGTGTATCCTATCCACCTTGTTAAAGACAGAAGCAAAGAAAGTATTGAATATCTCTGCTTTGTCAATGTCACTATTTGTAAGGCAACCCTCCTCATTTAATAATGGGCCAATATCATTCCTGATCTTCCTCTTACTAGTAACATACTTGAAAAAGTACTTTTTGCTATCACCCATGGTACTAGCCAGCTTTAACTCTAATCAGGCCTTGGCTGCATGGATTTTCTCTCTAGTGTCAAACAGCTTCTCTGTAGACCTCCCACGTTACCAGAGTCTGCTTCCACTGCTCATGAACATACTATTTTTGTCTGATTTCCAGAAGAAGCTCCCTGCTCAGCCAAGCTGGCCTTCTGCCTCTCCTACTTGGCTTTCAGAATTTAGGAATCACCTGCTCCTGAGCTCTCAGCAGATGGAACTTAAAACTGACCAGCTCTGATCAGAGAATCCTAGAATGCTAGAATGGTTTGGGTTGGAAGGGAGCTCTGGAGCTCATCTAGTCCAACCCCCCTGCAGTGGCCAGGGACATCCCCAACTAGAGCAGCTTGCCCAGAGCCCTGGCAAGCCTCACCTGGAATGCCTCCAGGCATGGGAACTCAACCACCTCCCTGGGCAACCTGGGCCAGTGTTCCACCACCCTTGTGGGGAGGAACTTCTTTCTAATGTCCAGTTTAAATCTACTCCTCTCCAATTTAAAACCATTGCCCCTTGTCCTTTCCCTGCAGGCCTTTGCAAACAGGCCCTCTGCAGCCTGCTTGGAAGTTCCCTTTAGGTACTGGAAGGTCACTAGTAGGTCTGATGTTCCCCAGAACTTTCCAAAATGCACAGGCAAAGCCCCCTCCAGGGAAAAAAGCCTTCCTCCAGCTCCAGGGCATGAGAGGTCAGCACCTTAATGGTGCACAAGCAGCAACTGGGCCAAAACAGATCAGAGAAGGCCTGACAGTGGTCATGCTCAATGCTGCAAAGGGACACAAAACCCCCCCAGGAACAGTGCCAGTCTGCCCTGAGGGAAAAGATCCCAGTGCTGGCCATCCATCACCTATTCCATGAGCATGTAAGCAACACCTGCTCCCTTGTCCCACAGGCTGGCCACACCTCCCAGGAGATGCCCAAGCTCTCTTCTCCCTCAATCTGAAGCCATGCCAGGGCCTTCCAGGAGTGGCCAAATGTCCCTGGCCTGATCAACCTTGAAGGCAAGAGTCCTTCCCATGCCTGGCAAGAGCCCAGTGGGTGCTCCAAAGCATTGGGAGCCCTTGCAGCATCTCTGCATCCTATTGCTGTTGCCCCAGGCTCCATGAAGGTTGAGGATGGTGAGCTCTGCAGTGCCCCTCAAAAAGTCATTCCCCTGGTCTTGCCACAGCTATCCTGCTGAAAAGGCCTCAGGTCCTCAGGAACCTGGTGATTCTCATCTCCTGAAGGGCTTGTGTTTGGTTCCCAAAGGCTAAAGCAGGATTTCCATCCACCAGATAAGCTTTGAAGATGGCCTTGCCAGGAGCTGGCCTTGCAGCAGAGAGCTTCCAGCAGCCTCAGCCAGCCCCCGATCTTCCTCTCTCATCCCCCTCCAACTATTTCCATGGGCTTCTCTAGGGCTTCCTCTGGGATGTGTTTGGGCTGCCCCCGGGCCAGCTCTGGCAGCAGGACACAGGAGGATGCTCCCTTTTATACTGTTTGTGACCGTTGCTTTGCTGAGTGTGATGGCACTGTGACCTGGGGTTGATGGCACCTTCCATGTGCAGCCCTGTCCTCTGTCCCTCTGCCCAGCAGGAAAGATCTCGTGGGAAGGATGTCCAGCCATGCACCTTATGCTCCTCCTGGAGCTCCATGGGCTGCCTCAGGTGTAGAATTTGGCTCAGGAGATCACTAGCACCACCTCACATGCTCAGGTGGGACAAGGCTTGCCTTCTGCACCTAGTGTGCAAGATGTGTGCTGNTAGTCCAACCCCCCTGCAGTGGCCAGGGACATCCCCAACTAGAGCAGCTTGCCCAGAGCCCTGGCAAGCCTCACCTGCAATGCCTCCAGGGATGGGAACTCAACCACCTCCCTGGGCAACCTGGGCCGGTGTTCCACCACCCTCGTGGGGAGGAACTTCTTTCTAATGTCCAGTTTAAATCTACTCTTCTCCAATTTCAAACCATTGCCCCTTGTCCTTTCTCTCCAGGCCTTTGCAAACAGGCCCTCTGCAGCCTGCTTGGAAGTTCCCTTTAGGTACTGGAAGATCACTAGTAGGTCCCCTGAAGCCTTCTCTTCTCCAGGCTGAACAATGCCAGCTCCCTCAGCCTGTCCTCAGAGCAGAGGTGTTCCAGCCCCTGAGCATTCTCGTGGCCTCCTCTGCACCTGCTCCAGCAGCTCCATGGCCTTTCTGTAAATTGGCTCTTCACTTCAGCTCAAGGTAGCTGATCAACCCCACTGGAGAAAAATGCCTCCTTTTCAGGCCATTTGAGAAAACTAGCATCAGGATATTTTTCTCTTCCTTAGCCCAGTGACTGCCTTCACTCTCTACTCCAGATGCAGCCACCCCTGCCTCTCTGCTTGGCCGTGGTGGGGAGGCTTCCCTGCATTTCTGCTCTATCCCCTTGCCAAGTGACTCAGTGCAGATAATCCCCTGGAGAAAGGCTCCTGGACACATCCTTCCTGCAGCCTGTGTGTCTGTGACTCCGGGCAGGATTTAACTGCACAGGATGTGGCTTGGTTCACCACCTTCCAGCACTTGGTTGTCCCCAGTGTCCAGCTGTAGGAAGCAGGATTTGGAAGAGAGTCTTGTTTCCCTCTTTGGAAGGTGTCTTTCCAGGCTGCAGGACCTGGGATGGTCGTACCTGGAGTTGCAGGGGGAGCATGGACTCCAGGAAGGAAGGAGAGCATCAACTTTGGTTTGTGATTGCATCCAGAGCTTCACCAGGGACTTGGGGACACCCTGAAGAAATGGGGAGAGGCTTTATGCTCAGAAGCTGAGGTTTTCATAGAGAGCAAGCTAGAATGTTTCATGTTGTAAATGGAGAAGACTGAAAGTGGCAGGGTAGGACAGAAGAGAGTTCAGCCTGGAGAAGAGAAGGCTCCTGGGAGACCTTACTGCAGCCTTCCAGTACCTAAAGGAGGCCTGGAGGAAAGCTGGGGAGGGACTGCTCATCAGGGACTGTGGGGAGAGGACAAGTGGTAAGGGCTTTAAACTGAAAGAGAGGAGATGTGGCTTCGATATTAGGAAGTTCTTCACTGTGAGGGTGGTTGGACACTGGAAGAGGTTACCTGGAGAAGTTGTGCATGTCCCATCCCTGGCTGTGCTCAAGGCCAGGTTGGATGGGGCTTTGAGTAACCTGGTCTAGTGGAAGAGGAGGGACTAGGTGATCTTGCCAAACCATTCTATGATTCTGTAACAACAGGGGAAGGCTTATCCCTAACCTGCCTCGTGGGGACAGGTTTCAGGCACTCGGTGATGCTCAGATGATGCTCAGCCACCTCACCCAGGTGTTTTCTCCAGCAGCAGGATGACAGAGTGGCTGAGTGGTCCAGCACAGCTGGGTGTGCTTTGCTTACCCACTGAGAACACAGTGCCAAGCCTGGGGCTTGTTCTGCCTGCTCCTTCCTCCCCACCCTGGCACCATTGCTGGCAAAGGTTGCCCCTGAGGTGTCCACCGAGCCTCCCTCCTCTTGCAGAATCAAGAAGATGCTGTTTATTAATTGTTTTGTGTGTAAACAAGCAAATTCTCCAGAGCCAAGTCAAATCAAAAGGGAACTTGGGCCAGCTCTGGGGCTTTCCAGCTCCCATCAGTTCATGGCTGCACACCAGCCTGTCCTATCCCAAAAAGTTGAAGTATAAATATCAAAAGGTCTCCAGGGAGTCATCTGGCTGTGAGAGGAATGGCCTGAAAACCTGAGAAAGGAGAAGCAGAGGGACCTGACNGAAGAGGATGAGAGGAAATGGCTTCAAGTTGGTGGTGGAGTCACCATCCCTGGAGGGGTTGAAGAAACATTGAGCTGTGGTCCTTAGGGCCATGGGTTAGTGGTATGGGAGTGCTAGGCATGGTTGGACTGGAGGAGCTTAGAGGTCTCTGCCAACCTTAATGATTCTGTGAAAGTGAGGAAGAAGTTGGAAAAACAGCCAAGAACATAGAACAGCAGCTTTTCCTTCCCTTCCCCTCAGCCTGGTTGATCCTCCTGCCCTGAGGTCAAGGGGCTAAGCCAGCCTGGTCTGCAAGGGAGGGCTTGTCTGCACCCACGCTTCCCAGCTGGAAATATGGAGTTATGGTGGGAAACTTGTGCTCTTCTCCTTAGGAACTGGATGGAATGTGACGTCATTACTGTCAGTATTTGACATCTTGCAGCTTTTCAGCCCCAGAGGGCTGGTGGCCAGCAGCAGCAGTCACCACGTGTCTGCCCAGCACTCCTCAGGGATGTCAGAAGCCATCCAGCCATCTCCAGCAGGTTTATGGTGGCTTTGGGGCTGAAAAGTGATTTAGAAGGGAAAGCTGGACTTCGCCTTTCCTATCACCATGAATCCTCTCTTGCAGGTTTGGGAGCTCTCCAGCTCATCCTCCACAGAGGAGGAGGAGGAGGTCACTTCCCTCGTGGACTTTGTGGCTTTCCTGCAGATCCGCCTGCAAGGCAGAAGTTGTCACAGCCTGTTCTGTCTTTCTAGGTATCCTCTTGGGCTGAGAGCCTTAAGATCCCATGTGACATGGAAATCCCCTGGGTCAAAGGAAGCAGACAGGACTTTCTCTTGAATTTGGGTGAAATTCTCTGGAAGAGGGCTAATGTGGGTGGAGAGGCTAAATAAATTGCAGCGTCTTCTCGCCTGAGCTCACAGCTGAGCTCCTGGAAGAGGCAGAGCAGCACCCTGCAAGCAGAGCCCTCACACAGCCAGCATGCTTGGAGCAAGGATAGTGCTGCTGCTTGTGACACTCCTCAGCCTCTCCCCACGCTGTGATGCAGGTAAGGCACCCCTGTGAACCACCACCCTGCCTTGGCCTTGGGCTTGTCCCAATGGGGAGCTCACGCAAGAAACCTGGATGTGGAGCAGGGAAGGTGTTACTGGCAGGAGGAGAAACTCCCTGGTCAGGGCAGGGCGGCATGTTCTGGGGGTGCAGGGAGGATGGAGACTTTTCCTGGGGCCAGGCATTTTCATCCAAGCTGGCTGCAGGGCCGCTGGGGTTGGATAGTAACCTGGAGCATTCTTCTGTGCTGGGAAGGAAGGAGGGTACCTGGGGCTCCTCAGGGCAACATGTGCAGAAGGTAGGGGATGTGTGGCTCAGCCTTGTTGTGGGGGGAGGTTTTTTAGCCTGCTTTCCAAAGGAAGTGTTGACCATGTCTCTTTGTCTCCTCCAGCCCCTTACGCACCCTCCGAGTGCTGCTTCAAGTACGTCAAGAATCCTCTGCGGCTGCTCAACCTGAAGGGATTCTACTCAACCCCCAGGGAGTGCTTTTACCCAGCAATTGTGTAAGTCCTGCTCATTTCCCCTCTGCTGTGCTCTCTCCTGGGCCACCCATCCCATCTGGGGACAGGAACAGGGCAGCTCTTGAGTGGCCTTCAGGTTTCCCCCTGAAGAGGGGAGGATGTGACTGTGGCCTCTTCTGCAGGGCACAGTTAAGGACATCAGTCCACTGTAGCTCCTGCAGGCTCTGCACTGGCTCTAGAGGTGCTAGGCTGCACTGTGAGCTTGCCTGTAGGACACCAAATACACCAGGGATGGCATGTTAGGGCCAAAAGGAAAGGAGGAGGAGTGTGGGGAAGGAAGGGTAACATAGAGTGGGATTACAGCTGCCATTTCTCACCAAGCTTTGTCTTTCCTCTCGGCAGGTTTGAGACCAAGAATGGCTCCAAGGTCTGCGCAAACCCAGAGCACACTTGGGCAAAGAAAAGAGTTGAGCAGCTTCAAAATAGGGAAACGACTTCAAGCCCCACGAAGTAGAGCAGAAGCTCTCGTTCAGGCTTATCCAACACCCTGGTGGGAAGGAAGGTGATGTCTGTGAAGTCATCCTCCTGGAAAGGGCTGCAGAGCTCCCTGCTGCTGAGGGACAGTGCTGACTCCCCAGAGCCCTGCTCCACATTCCCCAGCTGGGCACCAGCCCCAGGGGTGCTGCTGGCCCCACCAACACTTGCTCACTGAGCACAGCCACAAAATAAAGGTTGACTCCATCTGGTATTGCAGAGTGCTGTCCTTTCTTCTTCCTGTCTGCTGGCAAGGAGCTGGCCAGAAGCTGGGGTGGGGTAGGGACAATTCCCACTGCATCCAGGAAGGGGTCTGGGAGGGTGCTGCATGGATGCTCTGGTTATTTGGGTGCTCACTTCAAGAGGACCCAAAAGGGGTTGAAGGCTCCTCTGAGAGCTTTTAGGTGCAAACCTGTCATCAGTGTTGGGCTTAGATCTTTGTCCCTTGTGTTGCCTCATGAAGCACAGAATCACAGAGGTTGGCAGAGACCTCTAAGCTCCTCCAGCCCAACCATGCCTAGCACTCCCATACCACTAACCCATGGCCCTAAGGACCACAGCTCAATGTTTCTTCAACCCCTCCAGGGATGGGGACTCCAGCACCTCCCTGGGCAGCCTGGGACAACACTTCACAACCCTTTCCTCCCCAGCACTTCAGTGTGTCTGGGCTGTGATGCAGAGGAAGGATCTCTCTGCAGGGCTCCCTGGACAGGTAGAAGGGACAGGGGCTGCTGAAGTAGGCAAAGGTTTCACCCACAGACAGCTGTGGCAAAGTCCTCCATGCCAGAGGCCATGGGGAGCTCACCAGGGATCCCTGCCAGAGTTTTGGGATGGGGAGGAGAACTGGAAGGACAAAAGGGAGGAAGGTTGTGGATTGAGAAAAGGACAGTTTAATAGGCAAAGGAAAAGCTGCACACACAAGCAAAGCAAAGCAAAGCAAAGTAAAGGATTCATCCATGGCTTCCCAGCAGTGGGCAGGTGGTCAGCCATGGCCAGCAGAGCCATGGCCAGCACAGCAGGGCTCCAGCACTCCTAATGCCAACAAGTGCTACAACTCTCAGTGTCCTCCCACTTCCTCCTTCTTTCCCCAGACAGTTTACTGTGTCCCAACCAGCCAACAAAAGAAAACCACCAAAACCACTCATGAAGTGATACAAAAGCCACCCCTTGCCACCAGCCAGTCCCCAAGCAATAGCCACCCTGGTAGCCCTGCTGCCAGCTCTTCCAGCTCCTGGGGAATGGCATTTCAGCTGCAGCACCGCCAGGGATGCTTTTATGGCAGAGGTAAAACCCTTCCAGAGCTGAGGGATGACACTGACACACAGAGTCTGGCAACCAGAGGTCTCATGGGTACCAAGAAGCAGGTGAAGATCTCTGAGGAGCACCAGGAGATGCTTAAGCCTGAAGAAGAATTTTACACTATTGCCCTTCCTCTTCAGGAGCCTTCAGACCATGGAGTCACTCTTGCTTGGTCTTGGTGTCCTCTTCTGAAGCTTTGGCATGGATGCAGCCCAGGCCTAATGGCTCCAGCTGGATCATAGAATCCTAGAATCCTAGACTGGTTTGGGTTGGAAGGGACCTCTGGAGCTCATCTAGTCCAACCCCCCTGCAGTGGCCAGGGACATCCCCAACTAGAGCAGCTTGCCCAGAGCCCTGGCAAGCCTCACCTGCAATGCCTCCAGGGATGGGAACTCAACCACCTCCCTGGGCAACCTGGGCCAGTGTTCCACCACCCTCGTGGGGAGGAACTTCTTTCTAATATCCAGTTTAAATCTACTCCTCTCCAATTTCAAACCATTGCCCCTTGTCCTTTCACTGCAGGCCTTTGCAAACAGGCCCTCTGCAGCCTGCTTGGAAGTTCCCTTTAGGTACTGGAAAGTACCTGGATGGGGAGGTCCAGCCCCACACCATGCAGGGGTGAGCACAGCATGCCTGAGAGGCCAGCACTGAGCAAGGAGGAGCATCCCATTCAGTGCTGGGGCTGAGTGAGGCCTTACCTCCATCCAAGTCCTTCACCTGCTTTCCCCAGCATCAGAGACCTGCCCAGCACAGAGGCAGCACCACCATGACCTGCTCAGCCCTGGCTGAGGAGCTGGGCTGTGAGGCCACAGCCAGTGCTGCAGTGCATCCGAAATCCCTGGCTGAGGCTCCTGCACAGCTGTCAGGAAAGGGCACCAAGGCCAAGCAAACAGAGTGGCTCCACACTCTGAAGGCTCCTGAAGTGCAAAGGCAACAGTTTAAAAGGCTTGCTCAAGCTGAAGCAGCTCCTGGAACACCCCAGAGATCTCCATGAGCCTCTTGGTGCCCAGGAGACCTCCAGTTCCCAGACTGACAGGACATGGACCAGCCCCCAGATACTGTACCTCTGATCCCCTCCAAGCAGGGCCCATGGAACCTGGAATGGACATGTGAAAGGGACACATGGGACCCCAGGAGAACCTTTATACTATATTAAAGAGTTGATCCTCTGCTTTCATTTCTGCCCCTCTCCCATCCAATTGCAGTGCCAGCAGCCTTACCTCTTGGTGACTGACCACTGCTCAGACACATGATCTCAGCACAGCCTGTAACTCACTGCACAGACACTTGGGTTCCTGGTACCTCCATTAGCTTTGAACAGTGGTTTAAGTTCATTTCCAAAGCATCCACCAGTGTCTGGTGTCCAACTCCATGCATCCAAAGGGGTTTCATTTGCTGGCAAACCTTTGGTGGCTTTGGGTTGTTGTTACATCTGCTTCCATGCTTTTGTCTTGGTGTGCACAGAAGCAACCTCTGGTGTTTGTGGGAGCATCTAACAGCTCATCCAGTGCTAGCTGGGTTTGTAGCCCCATCTGAGCTCTAGATGGGACCTCTGTTGGTAAGTAAAGTCTTCCTGCCTTTGGAATACTGCTTCCCTTGGCTCATTTCCTATCACCTTTTCCTTAGTCTCCAGGGCAGGAAGGCTCTGGTTATTGCTCTAGTTTCACCTTTGCCTTTTTTGGCCATGGGGGATGGCCATGAAGGTTCCTCCAGAGGGGGTTTTTGTGGTGTCAGTGCCAGGGAGCAGCATTCCAGTGTGCAGCTGCCTTGTGCTCTTCCATTTCTCTTTATGAAGGTGATTCACAGACTGTGCTAAACAACTACTTCAAACACTGGGTGAGTGAGAGAACATTTCCCATCACTACATTGGGTTGTTGGGTTTTTTTCTTGTCCTCACTTGACCATTTTAATGTCTGAAGTAGGTTTTTCTTCCTCAGACAACTGCTAAGTTGCAGTGAGGTTGCAGCTGTCTGGACCCCAACATGCAGCCTGTCCCTTTGCTCTCTGCACAGCTTGGCTCCTTCTCTTGCCATTTGCCTGACCTGGGAGGGCCAGGAGCTCCACACCTGGAGAAGAGGCTGTGCCACCAATGGGGATGACTTGGGAGCTCCCCAGGAGCATCCTGGAGAAAACAAAAGCCAAGCCTATGATGGCTTATAGGGCTCAAGGCTCTGCACCTTGGGGATGTGGTAGGAGCTGCAAAAGGGAAGTTGTCAGAGCTCAGAGGGATGCAGGGAGGATGGAGGGAGGCTTAGGTGTTTGCTTCCTGCAGAGCCTTTCCTGAAGAGAGTGGCATTAGAAACCCAGCCACCCTGCCAGCAGACCCAATGCCCTCCAGTCCACATCTTCCAACCCAGACAGGTCAGCACATTTCATTTGGTTCCTTCTCCTTTCTCCTTCCAGAGAAGTTGTGTAAACATGAAAAGATCTTCAAGGAAGCCTGCTTCCACCTTTCTTCTCCTCCAAAAATCCATGAGTGCCTTCTCCCCAAGCCACAGCCAGGTCCCCTCCCGTGCTCCCACCCACATCATCTCCCGTGGGTTCCCACTGGGTCCTTCCCCCCTCCTCACACACAGACTGCAGCTGTAGCTCACCTTCCTGGGGACTCTCCACCAGTGCTCCATGGTGCTGCCCTCACGGGCTGTGCCATCCATCCCTCCTGCCCTCAGGGCCCTCTGTGGGGTCTGGAATGACTCTCTTGTGGTTGTGGTAAGCTTTATCCCATCTCCCTGTAGAAATAACCATAAGCCTCCATCCCCCTGACCCTCTCCTTTCCATCCTCCTGCTGGTGTGGGAGGCAGAGGCAATGCTTGGGCTCAGACCCACACTGCCCTCAGATGTCCCACTGTCACGGCCAAAATTCTTCCCTGAACCCAACAGAAGCATCTCTGCCACCCCCTGCTCTGGGGTCCCTCCTAGTTTGGTCTAGTATCTTTTTCTGCTGGATAGCATCCCATTCCAATCCATCCCATTCCCCCCCCATTCCAATCCCATCCCATTCTCAGTGCTTCTCTGCCCATCCCAGTGATCTATTCATGGCCAGGGTGCTTTGGAGGGGACTCACTGGTCACTTGCTTTATCAGTGATCTGGATGAGGAGATGGAGTCACCCTCATGGAGTTTGCAGATGACACCAAGCTAGGAGGAGAGTCAATCTGCTTGAGGGTAGGGAGGCTCTGCAGAGGGACCTGGCTAGGCTGGATCCATGGGCTGAGGCCAATGGGATGAGCTTCAGCAAGGCCAAGGGCCAGGTCCTACCCTTGGGTCACAACAAGCCCATGCCATGCTCTAGGCTTGGGGCACAGTGGTTGGATTGGTGCCTGGCACAGAAGGAGCTGGGGGTGCTGGTTGAGAGTTGACTGAGCATGAGGCAGCAGAGTGCCCAGGTGGCCAAGCAAGCTAACAGCATCTTGGCCTGGAGCAGAACTAGTGTGAGCAGGAGGAGCAGAGAAGTGAGCATCCTCCTGCACTCAGCACTGGGGAGGCCACAGCTAGAGTGCTGGGCTCAGTTTTGGGCTCCTCAGGCCAAGAAGGACCCAGAGGCATTGGAGTGTGTGCAGAGAAGGGCAAGGAGGCTAGGGAGGGCTCTGGAGCACAAGTGTGCTGAGGAGCAGCTGAGGGCACTGGGCTTGGTTAGTGTGGAGAAGAGGAGGCCCAGGGGAGACCTTAGCTCTCTCTCCAGCTCCCTGAGAGGAGGTTGGAGTGAGCTGGGGGTAGGTCTCTTCTCCAGGGTTAACAGGGAGAGGATGAGAAGAAATAGCTTCAAGTTGCAGCAGGGAAGGTTTAGATTGGATCTAAGGAGAAATTTCTTTGCTGCAAGGGTTGTTAAGTGTTGTCCCAGGCTGCCCAGGGAGGTGCTGGAGTCACCATCCCTGGAGGGGTTGCAGAAACATTGAGCTGTGGTCCTTAGGGCCATGGGTTAGTGGTATGGGAGTGCTAGGCATGGTTGCACTGGAGGAGCTTAGAGGTCTCTGCCAACCTTTGTGATTCTGTGTGTGACTCAGCCAAAGCAGCTACACCTGTCAATGACATGACCCAGCTCAGATATCTTGGGTTGTCTCTCCTGTTAGAACTGAGATGCCAAGCATTAGAGTTGACGTCTTGCCTTCCCTGAACATTGTTCCTAATCTGCTTTCCTGGGTAAATTTCAGTTCCCCCAAAGCCTCCTGGAAGCTCCTGCAGCCTTGCAACTCTTCTGCAGAAAGCAGAAGTGAACTGCTCCATGATTTGGCCTCTCCCTACCACTGTTGGCTGTACCCCCAAAATAAATGATGGCAGAAATCCCCTTGTCCCTGGGAAGAAGCTTCTTAGAACATGTCCAAGGTCTTTGGAAAGTGGTGAAATTATGTGGCATTCAGAGGATAAATTACAGTGCAGCAAGAGCCAAAGCCACATGAAGCAGAACAGAGGAAGAGTCCCCCCACAGCCACCATGCTCACTGCAAGGATGCTCCTGATGCTCATGTTGCTCCTCACCTTCTCCCTTCACCAGGCTACAGGTAAGGCACCTCCTGGGCCACTGTTGCAGACTGGGGCTCAGGCTCCCCAGTGGGGATGTCAGGTAAGAAACCCCACGAGGGAGCAGGGATGGTGATGCTGGCAGAAGGAGCAACTCTCTGCTTGGAGCAGAGCAGCACATCCCAGGGTGCAGGAAAGGCTGGAGAGGGATGGGTGGCCTTGGCAAAGGTGGGCCTGGAGAAATGCTGCATGAGCTAGGAGAAGACTCTGACAGTCCTTGCCCAGGTCTCAGCTGGATGAGCAAGTGGTAGCAGGGGAGGAGCATGTTTGGAGCCTCTCAAAATGCCTTGCAAATCATGCCCACATCTTGGCAGCCCCCAAAATCGTGTCCCTAAACCAGGAGAAAGACCTCACCACACACTCTAGCAGCTGCAGCCACAGGGCCTGGGCCAGAACTCACACTGTTGCCATCCCCACCACTGCACACACTTCCCAGTCCTATGCTTGCTGCCCTGAGGGGAACTGAATCCATGGCAGTGGCATGCTGCAGGAGCTGCTGGGAAGCTC
>VWZO01003826.1:13665-36683 GCA_013396975.1 Bucco capensis | reverse complement strand
CCCAGCACTCTAGCTGTGGCCTCCCCAGTGCTGAGTGCAGGAGGATGCTCACTTCTCTACTCCTCCTCTCACACTAGTTCTGCTCCAGGCCAAGATGCTGTTAGCTTGCTTGGGCACCTGGGCCCTCTGCTGCCTCATTGCTCAGTCAACTCTCAACCAGCACCCCAGCTCCTTGTGTCATCTCCTGGTGATGTAGCTAGTCACAGACTGCTGCCACAGGCATTCCCCTGTCCCTTCTCTCCCCAGTCCACCACAGGCCCATCGAGTGCTGCTTTGGGTACACGCAGAAACTCATCTGACGCATGCAGACCTTCTACCAGACACCCAGTGACTGATCCTTGCCAGCACTTGTGTGAGTACCCCAGGCTCTGCCTCCTCCCACTCCTGGGAGCTGGAGCAGCTCCTCCATCCTCTCCTGGACAGCCTAATCCCAGCTGGGAGCACATGCCTGTGGTAGGAATGTAGTTCTGTGGGGTGGGCAGAGGGGTTCTCATTAGGTTTCTGTGCTTTATGCTTATCTCACACAATCACAGATGTTGGCAGAGACCTCTAAGCTCCTCCAGTGCAACCATGCCTAGCACTCCCATACCACTAACCCATGGCCCTAAGGACCACAGCTCAATGTTTCTGCAACCCCTCCAGGGATGGGGACTCCAGCACCTCCCTGGGCTGAAATGACTCAGAGATTCACCATCAGCTAGAGCAGGGCACAGGTTGCTGGAGATGGCTCCAAGCCTCCAGGATGTGGTTGCATACAGGGAGAAGTAGTGCCTGGGATGGAAATGGCTTAGTGGTTTGTGTTTTCACTCTTTCCTCACTCTCTCACTGCAGGATTGTGGCTGCCACGGGTGACAAGGTCTGTGCTGACCCTGAAAAGCCTTGGGTGAAGAGAGCCATGAAAAAGCTTCAAAGGAAGAGATGAACTCCTCTTTCTGCCATTCACCATCCTGTCCTCCTCTCTCTGGAGAGAGCACACAGCACTCAGGGCACATCTCCAAAGGCCCCACAGTGGTGGCTACCATCATGACAAGTGGAGCCAGCCCTCAGCCCAGCAGCAGCAGGTGTCACAGCAGCATGGCCCAGCTGGCCACCAAGCCCCTCCTAGTGTCACTGTCCTGCCAGGATGTGCCCAGTGGAGCAAAGCTTTCTAATATAGACTCATTGCCACAAGTTGCTCTTTGAATTTTTCCTAATTTTTCAGCCCAAGGAGCAGATTCTACAAGCCTAGGACATGCTGTGACTAAAAAACCCTTTGTCATGGGTATGTGTGTTTCTCCAGGCAACACATGAAGAGGGGAGAACACCACCTCTTCACCTCCAGGAAGGGTTAGAATCTCTCCAGAGACAGAGACCTCTTATGGCAGCCTGGGCCAGGGCTCTGCACCCTCACAACAAAAAACTTTCTCCTCCTGTTCAGATGCAACCTCCTGGGTTCCAGTTTGTGCCCATTGCCCCTTGGCCTGGCCCTGGGCACCACTGAGCAGAGTGTGGCCCCAGCCTCTTGCCCCCTGCACCCTTTAGCTCTTGCTGAGCACTGAGCAGCTCCCCTGTGGCTCTGCTCTTCTGCAGGCTAAGCAGCCCCAGGGCTCTCAGCCTTTCCTCCTGCCACAGATGCTCCAGTGCCCTCAGCGTCTTGAGAGCCTCTGCTGGACTCTCTGCAGTAGTTCCTTGTCTCTCTGGAGCTGGGGAGCCCAGAACTGGACACAATAGTCCAGCTGTGGCCTGACTGAGGCAGAGTAGAGAGGGAGAATTCCCCTCAACCTGCTGCTCACACTCTTCTTCATGCAGCCCAGGGTCCCTGGGGTACTTTGTCATTCCCTCCAATAACTGTATGTGGGGCAGCAATGGCCAAGCCAAGAGCCCTGCCCTGACCACCAAGGGTCTTGCATAATGACAGGGACACATTTCTCCTGCTGTCTGCTCAACCCTGGATGGAGAAAACACCTCCCAGAGCCAGCTCATCCGTATTAGGCTGAGCCCAGCTCTTTCCACCACCGTCAGTGCCAGGCTGATGCCATCCAAGCCATGGGTATCCACTCCTCATCTTCTCCATGGGCAGGTGTCCTAGGTTGAGTCAAACAAAGGTATTCCATGCCATATAGGTCATGTTTAGTCCTTGAGGCTTTGGTATCAACCATGGACCTTGGGGTCTCTTGCATGAGGCCTCACACCCAAGCAAAACAGCTAATTAGCACCTGAGTAACAACTAGGAGGTCTGGGTCTCTGCTCTCCCTGAAGGTTGTGCACCTGAGCCTTGTGAAGATCATGAGCTCAACTCTGTTCCTACAGGACTCTAACTGTTCTGCCTTCCATCTCTATTCAAGAATTCCTGAGCTCCAGGATGAGTTCCTGAGCCCAAGTCTCAGTCCCAACTGCTGCTGAAGTCCTCCTGCTACAGCATCAGTGGTGACAGTTACCATCAAGGGGGGGTTTGGTTTTGGCATTGGTTTTGTGTGTGTGTGTATGTATATACATATACACATACATGTATATATATACACACATACATGTATATATATATACACACATACATGTATATATATATATACACACACACACATACATGTATCTATATATACACATACATGTATATATATATATACACACATACATGTATATATATATACACACACACTTCATTTTCTTGTCATTATTTCCATTACAGTAGTTTAAGTTTCATTTCTAATCACCACGTCTCTGTTAATTCCCCTTTTCCTCCCTGGAGTGGGGGATAATGGGCTGATAGAGCCTATCTGTCCCTGGGTTGGGGGTTGGCCCAGCCCTAACCCCTGACAGCAGGCAGCCCCACACCAGAGGAGACCTGAGGTGCCAGCAGCCTGACAAAGCAGAGGGCTCCAGGGCAGCTCTTGCACATGGATGTGTATTTTAATAAAAATAATTCTGTCCATATACAGCAGAAGGTTGAGTTCTTTACCATATCTCCAGTATATTTCCATAGGCTTTGTCCCACTTCCATCCCCCCCTCCCCTGTTGGAAGTTTTTCATGCGAAGCGTCAGATAACTTAATTCACAAAGACTAAGCTTAGACTGAACCCAATGTGCACAATCTGTGTGATGTCCATGGAGCCAATGGTGTCCCAAGGAGGAGAAGCTTCCTCAGCAGTGAGGAGGAGGCTGGAGTGGCAGAGGAAGATGTGCTGTGTGGCAGCCCTGTGCTGGCTGTTCCTCCAGGGCTGCCGGGAAAGCCGCGGCGAGGATCTCGCAGCCCCGTGGCTCCAGCTGAGGGTTAGCATACCTGAGTTTGGAGCAACCAAGCAGCAGAGAGGTAACTGCGTGGTGGGCAGCTCCTGGGGCTCACACTGCCAAACAGCTTGAGTCCAAGAGCTTCTTCAGGTGCTGGTAGCTTCCTCCTGCCTCCCCCAGCCGCAGAGCCATGAAGAGCGTGCACAGGTAGGACCCAAAGAGACACAATCCCAATCAAGTGCCTGTGCAGAGTCCTTGGTCTGGAAAAGTCACCACACTTGTAGTTTGAAAGTCTTGCAAATCCTGATTATCCCCAGAGCTGCTGCTGCTGCTTCTCCTGCCTCCAAGTTTGAGCCTGCAAGAAGCTCAGCCTGCAAACCCTGCCCGTGCTCTCTCCTGGAGAAGGATGCAGCTAAAGCTCTCCCCAGCAAAGGGGTCAAAGCAGGTGCCTGGTCCCAAGGGGAGGGAGCAGAGAAAAGGTGTCTGCCCTGGCCAGAGGAAGTTCAGCAAGGAGCAGAGGTCTGCTCTAGGGCTGTTTCTGTGGCAATGTGAGTGGCACTCGGATTCCTGCAAGCAGGAGAGAGTTAAGCCTCCCTCTTGGAAAGGAAACAGCTGGCAGGACATGTGCTCCTCAAGCCTTGATGAACCCTTGACTTGCCAGATGCTGCTACAGCTCATGGCTGCAGGCTCTGAGCTCTGCTGTGGGATGCAGAGAAGGGACAGACCCAGCACGTTCACTCATCCATCATCTGCCACCTCTTGTTGCAGGGAAGGATGGTGGAGAGCAGCTAATGCTTCTTCAAGAAGAGGCCTTCAGGCTCTCACTCACTCTCCTTTGCTCCCCAAATCTGCTGGTGCTCTCCCCACACACATCCCATCAATGCTACCTCCAGCTCTCTGACCTACACAACAGACAGGACAAGGCTCACAGCCAGATCTTGGCTCTGAGCAAGAGCTTCTAGACTGCAGTTCCTTCCATCACTCCTTCTCCTGGAGCCACAGGGTCCCAGAAGCACACAGTCACACACAGCTGGAGTCCCAACACCAGCTCTCTACAAGAGATCTGCTCTCCTCCAGATCCACCACTCCAGCTGCTCTCCCATGGGCAAGGTTTGAAGGAACCCTCACTTGTGCAACAGGGACTCCCAGCTTGAGCAGGACCATCTTCTCAGGGAAGATGTTCCTTCTCTCAGGTTGTGGCCAGCTCCACAGGGCCTCACTGTGCCTAGGAGTGCAGCAGGACAGAACCTCTCCACCTGCTGCCTTGTGGGGCAGCTCAAGTGTGCACACTGCTTCTTCATGGCCAGAACTTCCCAACAGCATGGTGTGCACCATGCAGCTTCCTGGCATTCAGCTGCTGCTCTACAGCCTGGCTACCATGGCTCACCTTCTCCATCAAGCCCAGGATGTGTACTTGAGCAACATGTGCTACAGGAGAATGAAGGCAGCAGCATCACAGCAATCCAACAAGGTTGGCTTTGCTGGAGAAGGAGATGGTTCATCATCCCTGATGCCTAAAGAGCAAAATGATCAATTCAATCCCCAGAGCTAGTTCCAGCAGCTCTGGTGGTTCCAGTTGTCCACGGGAGCCTCAAGAACAAATCCAGTTAAAGAAGAGTAAAGATGCCTTCATAAGGCTATGTAGAAATATGGACACAGCTTGAGGACAGGGAGGTGTCACTATAAAAACCAGAAGGAGTAAGATGGGAAAACACTATGTGTACTGAGCCATGAGGAAGGACAATCCTGACAGGCCCTTTCTCCATGCCAGTCACAGCTGCACCTCCTGGTGTACAGATCCTGCACCAGCAGGACGTTGGAAATGGGAACACACACATCTTCCACGTGTCCCAGAGCAATGAGCTACAGTGCTGGTCCCCCCCAGGGGAATGGAGGGGAGGGAAAGCAGCCACTGGACAACCTCCTCCCAACAGCTGGATGCTGTGTACGTGCTGCTTGGCTCTGGAGGTCCCTCTCCATTTTGCTGGCCACCTACAAAGACTCCATTGCTAAGCAGACTCCAAAGGAAGGGCAGCAGTGCTAGAGGCAGCTGAGCTGCAGGCTGGCAGCATCCTGCTGGGTGACAACAAGGGATTGTCCCAAGCAGATCTGCTCCTTCAGGGCAGCACAGCAGCAGCAAGTTGGAGTTGCCATGTCTTGGCAGGAGCCACAGAGCTGAGCCTCATCCCAGAGCAGCTCCCACAGCACCAAATACTGCAGGGACCACTTCTGGTGGTCACAAAGGTGGGAGAACGCTGGGACTGTGGCAAAGGAGCAAGAAAGGAGAGCTGGTAGGAGTAAGAAGCCTTCCCAAGAGGAGCTGGCACTGAGAGCACATCTAAGGATGCATGGGAAGGAGAGTGCTGCCCTTCCTGCTCCCAGGAGAGCCTGGCTGAGAGCTCTCAGGCCCTCAAAGCTCAACCTCAACCCTGCAAGCTTTGTTGAACACCTGCTAGCAGCACAGGATCACAGAGCAGCAAGAGGAAACATCTGGAACAAGATGGTTCTGAGGAACAAGAGCAACCAAGATCTAGGATTAGCAACCTGCTCTAGTTGCAGATGTCCCTGCTCTAGTTGCAGATGTCCCTGCTGACTGCAGGGGCTGGACTACATGATCTTGAAAGGTCCTTTCCAACTCAAAACCTTCTATGATTCTATGAGCACAATTTGGCTCTGTGGTACAGGAGAGATGTCCACAAACTGGACCTCTGCTCACAAAGATAGTCAGAGGCTGGAGTAGCAGGGGTGTGAGGTGCACACACCTTCCAGAAACACTTAGCCCAGCTATTCCAATGCCTCCAACTCCTTAGACAATCCTTTATTTCACTCTTAAGTTCTCCCCTCTTCTTGCTGATGTGACTGCTATCACTCACTGCTTGTGGGCACAGCATGAATCCTTGTCTGCGAGGAGAAAAGCTCCATGAAGCTCTCTCTGCAGAACCACTCAAGGACATGTGAACCCAGACTCTGAATCTGCAGTTCCCCAAATGTTGTTCTCCAACGGCCTGTGAAGACAGGAAGGGCACTGGGCTCCAATCCAAAGCCCAGGATGTGCAGGGCTGCAGTCCACCACCCTTGCCAACAGGCTTCCACCAGGAACCATCAAGAAGCAGCCACAGACACTCAGAGACAGACAGGCTTTGAAAAAGAACCTGGGGAAACCAAGTCAGAAATCCCTGAATCCCAGCATGGTTTGGGTTGGAAGAGACCTCTGGGGTTCTTCTAGTCCAACCCCCCTGCTCCAGCAGGCTCACCCACAGCAGCTTGCCCAGCATCACCTCCAGGGACCTTGGGAATCTCTGCAGAGAAGGAGACTCCACAAGCTCTCTGGGCAGCTTGGGCCAGGGCTCTTCACCCTCACAACAAACAACTTTCTCCTCCTGTTCACATGGAACCTCCTGGTTTCCAGTGTGTGCCCATTGCCCCTTGGCCTGGCCCTGGGCACCACTGAGCAGAGTGTGGCCCCAGCCTCTTGCCCCCTGCACCCTTTAGCTCTTGCTGAGCACTGAGCAGCTCCCCTGTGGCTCTGCTCTTCTGCAGGCTAAGCAGCCCCAGGGCTCTCAGCCTTTCCTCCTGCCACAGATGCTCCAGTGCCCTCAGCATCTTCCTAGCCTCTGCTGGACTCTCTGCAGAAACTCCAAACATAAAAATTTGTCTACATGCCAAATTGGAATCATAGAATCATCATGGTTGGAAAGGACCTTCAAGATCATTAAGTCCAACTGATATCCTTACACTACTGCTGTCCCTAAACCATCCCCAGAACTGGCCCCAGGACTCCAGCTGTGGCCTGACTAGGGCAGAGTAGAGGGGGAGGAGAACTGCCCTCAAGCTGCTGGTCACATTCTTCTCCATGCATGCCAGGAGCCCATCTCCTCTAGGTTGAAGCCTACACCTCCATCCCAGCACACACCACAAACACATCTATGCTCCCCATGGCCATGTCAGCCAGAATCTGAGCACAACAAGCAGAAACTGCCAGTGAAACCACAAGAACACTTGAAATCAAAAGACCCAAGTAATAGGTATGAGACAGAGAAAAGCCTTTGTGCTCAAGAATCAGAGCCAGGACAGGAGGTCCAAGAGCTGGCGAGCAGCTGGCAGCAGCAATGGGTTTTGGTTGCAGCTGTGAGGCCAGTCAGGAAGTGGGTCAAGTGGAAAGGGAAAACCTGGAGTCCAGCTAGCACTATTGTTCCAATTGGAACACATCACTGCTGCCAAGCCTAGAGGGATCTACTGCCTCTAGGTGACATGCATCAGCGGTGGCAGAGTGGCCACCCCTGACCATCAGAAGAGTGTGGCCTCTCAGCACTAAACATGACACAACAGCAAGATGGCTTTGAGTTTCCAGCACAATGAGAAGCCAGAGAGACCATCCTGTCATGCACTTCTTGGCACCAGGATATCTAGGAGCATCTCTGGTAGCAAAAGGGAAACCCAACCAACCAACCAAAAATACCCTTGGCTAGTCAGCAGGGTTTGGCTGAGAGACCAAGTGGGGCATGAATATGACACATGACAAAGAGACTTGGCTTAAAGGAACCACAAAGAGAAGGAACAAAAAAAAAAAACACCTCAGAAGAAGGTGTTGCTACCCAGAGAAGCCAGAAGTGCAACTGCAGCCATGTAGCAGCAAGCTAAGTATTGACCAACAGCAGAGGAAGTCACTGAAGGTGGAAGGCAAAGCTGGAATACTAGAGTATTTCCAACCCAAGTACCCACAATCAGCCCTAAGGCTGTGGCTAGGCCCTGCAGAAGAACCTCTCAGCAGGCCAAGCTGCCATGTTGCCTCAGGTTCAGCCATGACACTGGGGTGTGACAGGTGAGGCTGGGCAGCCTGGCAGCTCCAGGAAGGAAGCCTGCCCACTGCATTCAGGTGTCTCTGCAACTGCAGCAAGGTTAAGGACTGCAGAGCTGAAAACCAGTTTTCAGGCACTTGAACTGCTCCCCAGAACTGAAAGAGAAGCCCCAGATTTGCAAGTTGAATTTTGCTCAGTGCACTCAGGCCTCTGCTGCTCTCTGCCTACAAGAAAGCCTTTGGGTTGCAGCTCTCTCTGCTTCCTTCAGCTACATGAGTTGATCTAACAGCTCCTCCACCTCTAAACTTTGTGTTACCTCTTTTTCTTAGGCCTCTATGGCTCCAGCACTGCCTCTCCACAGAGTATACCTTCCCCAAAAGGCAGCAATAGGTGCTCCCAAGAACCTCCAACACCATCTGCACATTCAGTGCCACAAGAGGACATCCACCCCCTGCTCTGTCTTCACTTCAGACCTCACGTGCCAGCTGCACATCAAGTCTGCAAAGGCACAAGATGCTTAAAGCTCCGGGCTACTGCACACAGGTCACACTGCACCTTCCTCCCTTCAGCTGCACACAAGCTCTCTTGCTGCTCAAAGCCCTGGCACAGGCCAACCTCCATTTTAAGGGCAAACTTCAACTCAAGCTGTTCACCTTCCACTGACCCTTCACAAGAAAAAAAGGAATTCATAGACAGCACTAAAACAAAGGTTGGGTCTGAGATCCCCTGGGTGCTCCTCAGAGCTACTGACCTAAAATTCACCTGGTGCACAACTCCTGTACAGCCAGAAGGAACCTGCAGCCTCCTAACCATACACCAAAGGATGCAAAGCAAGTGGTCCTGAGCCTCACTGCTTAGAAGTACACACTCAGAAACACCTACAGCCAGATGGTTTGAAAGTCAAAAGCTTAGTCCCTGGGCCTGACACACATGGCAGCAAGGCCACAAGCCCACCTTACTTGGAGGCTGCTCACCCACACATCATTGCTGCTTGCTTTTGGGCCTCAAAACTAAACCAACTTTCTTTGTAATCCTTTTAATCCTTTAAGAAACATTGCTCCGACCTTACAACACCAATGCTGACCTGATGTGGGCATGTGCCACCTGCCAAAGGGGAGCACAGCTCACACCAGCATTCTTGAGACACTTCCAAATTTCACAAGTGCTCCTTTAGATCAGTGTTGTGTGGAGAGGCCAGCAAACACTGTTAGTTTTGAGTCTCAGTGACAGAGTCCTCCTGTATTTGTGATTTAACACAAAAACTGAGAGCCCAACAGGCAGCAGCCAGGAAGTTTCTTGCAGGCTAACATGACCTGCTTCTACCAATGCAGTGGTAGATGACTTCATCTTCACCAGTCCTGCCCCTCTAGCTGCTCCAAGACCTATTTCTCAGGGCTGTGAGCCACTAACAGAGGCAACATCAAGTCTTCTACTCTTCCCACTCACAAAGCCAAGCATTTGAGAGCCTTGCCCTCTTAGGAGAGGCAAGCACCATGAAGGACCAAGCTCCTCCAACTCCCGTGACAGGACCTACCTCACCAGGTCTCCTGCAGGGTTGTATGATGTGTATGGCTGGGACTGAGTCTATGGGCAATAAATACATCAGTGACTTTGTGGAGGTGGAAGAGACCTTTTTAATCAACAGGATTCAAATGAAATAAAAAGCTCCCTCTGAACTGCCACTGAGAGAAGAGCTCAGGTAACTAGCACAGAAGATGCTGCTCTATGTGCACGATGGAGGGAGAAGGGAAGAAAAGAACAAGCTGTCACCAACTTGATGAGCTTCCTCAGCAAATCAGCAGCAGAAACCAGCTCAGCAAAACTCTCCAGATAAAATATTGCTGGATCCATGAGAAACAACTCAAAACCAAACTCAAAAGAGATCCCTACATGGGCAGCAGGCGCTACGGGAGAGCAACCAGCAAGGTAACTGAGCACCGCAGGCAGATAGGTCAGCTCTGCCAGTCCTTCCTGGGCTCAGGAAGAGCCACCCAGCTCCATCCTTTCACAGGCAGTGTGTGTGTGTGTGTGTGTGTGTGTGTGCTAGAGGGGAGGATGGTGGCAGGGAGGGCAGGCTATTGAAGGAGGTGGAGAGTGGCAGCACCGCAGGGTGAGGGCAGCGCTCGCGGTGTCAGCTCCGTGTGGCTCCGGTGCTAGTGCAAATAGTCGTCTACTCTGGCAAAGGAGCAGGAGCCCAGGCCCACGCGAGCCATGAGCCGCAAACACTCCGAGGCCTGGCCCAGGGCAAGCATCAGCGGGGGCTGCTTTGGCAGGTTCTGAGATTCTGTGGGGGTAAAAAGAGAAAGGTGTTTAGAAGAGGCTCACCTGTGCNGAGCTTTGTTCACCAAGCCTAGCCACGATGACCTGTGCTCAGCTGCCTCTCAGTCCCAGCAGCCTTGGCAAGGAGGTGCTGGCTTGGGAAGGAAGCTACTGGTGAGTACAGCTAGCTCTGCACCACTGCTCCTCCGCACACCCCACTGCTCAGCATGTGTCCCACATAGGGCCACAGCTCAACAGGGCCTTTGAGAAAGTGCTGCTGTGATGGCCAGAGGAAGAAAAAGGCAGTGGAGCAATTGCTGCCTCAGTGTCTGGCAGAAAAACCTCAAAGGGTGACAGAATCCTAGAATGGTTTGGGTTGGAAGGGACCTCTGGAGCTCATCTAGTCCAACTTCCCTGCAGTGGGCAGGGACATCCCCAACTAGAGCAGCTTGCCCAGAGCCCTGGCAAGCCTCACCTGGAATGCCTCCAGGGATGGGGCTTTGAAGCACAGAAGAAACTGGCACCAAGGGAGAGGCAAGCTCTCCATCTCTCTCCCTTGGGCAAGTCTACACTGCAGACAAACTCACTCACTGCTCATTGCTCCTTTCCAACTTCATGTCAGCTATGTATGCAAGAGGAAATCCTCACCCGAGCCAGACCAGGTGCCTTGTGACACAGCATGTCCAGACACCATCTTGCACATCCCCCTGGTGAGAGCCCTCAGCAACTTGGCCTGGTTCTTCAAACACTGGACCAACAGCAGCTAGAACTGAGTTAGCCAGCTGCTCATCTGCCCATGCTGAATGGCACGGGAAGGGACTCTCTTTCCCAAACCATGTAATTGCTGTTCCTTTACTCAGACAGAAGAGGAGCCCTCATGGGTTTGTCCATCAGGCTGTTCCTTCTCCCAGAAGATAACCTCTCAGTCTCTTTCTGACACACCATGAGATGCACAAGCCTGGGTTTCCAAGCCAGAGAAGCTGTCCCATGGACAGTGTTTGGCTGACTGTGGATGGACTGAGCTAACCCAGATTGGAGAGTGTCCTGTGAAGTGACCTGAGCAATGACACAGCATGTGCAGGGTCTAGTGAGGATCAAGGGTCCTGCTGAGAAAGACTCAATCCCTTCCTTGCAGACTGGTGGCAGGCCATAACCTCATTATCCCTACACCCATCTCTCCAGCATGGGATTTTCTGTAGCTGAGGAGGCCAAAAGGGTCAGCAATGACATGGCAACTCACTGATTGCAAGCACAAGACATCCATCAGGGAAAGCTACTGCATTTACTACACCAGGTTCAACAGGAGTGAGTAAACAACAAGAAGCTGTTAGGCCAAGGAACATTCTTGTCTAAGGAAAAGGGAAGAGCAGGCACAAACATTCAGCTCTGAGAACGCAGAGGATGGCAAGAGACTGCTTCTCCCTGGATCCAACCACCATCCATCCTGCTGCCATGAGGAGCAAAGCTCATCAGAGAAAGGGGAGCTGTTCTGCTGGCTTAAGGAAACCAACCTATAACCAGACCTCTGCACAGAGTGGGAACCTCTCAGCACAGTTAGCACCAGAAGGGAAAGAGCAACAGGGCTGGCCCATTACCACAGCCATGGCTCCCACACTGGACTGAAGGCAGCCAGGCTCTCTGAGCTCTAGCAGCCACAGCATGGACCCTGCATGTCAAAGGGAACTGCACTGATGGCCCCTCTTTGCTTTAGAGGCAACCAGCTTCACTTAGGAGCTGCTGCAACATTCCTACCTGAAAGATGGATGATGCCAAGACAAAACTCTGCCAACCCAAACAGCATGGAAAAGAGCCCTGCTTGCCAGTAAAATGATTTCAGATGGGTTCAGAGCAAGAAGGAAAAAGGGCAGGAAACACACTGAAGAGATCCTGGCTTCTTTAGTAAGCAGGGGAGGAAAATCCCAAGAAGCATCCTTCAAGCAGTGTGAAGGAACATCCACGGATAGGAGCCAAAAGAAGATTAGTCCAGGTGGATCCATTCTCTCTGCAGGCTTCTCTCCCACCTCCCTTCCTGCACCACTGCCCTGCCAGTTCCCAGCAACAGAAAGAGAGCCAAAAGCTAAAGATGAGTATTTCTGAACTTCTCCTAACACTCACAGGCTTGCCTACCACAGGACAACCCTTTGGAGCAGGTATGTGCAGCAGGAACCAGGCCTTACCCAATATAGCACTATTAAGAGCAGCACACACAGGTTCCCTCTGGATGGGGTCCAGCTGTTGACCAACAGGGCAGTTCCAAGGGTCTGAGTAAGCTAACAAGCTAAATGCATCCTGTGTGAGAGAAGAGAAAGGCACAGTAAGGTCATGCATGGCTGCAAACACACAGGAAAACCACCAAGTCCATCAGCCAGGGCACCTCCTGCCATCGCCAAGGTGACAGGTGCCTACCTCCTGAAAAGAAATGGCCCTTTTCTTCTTGGCAGCAAGGGAGTGGATTAAAGAGGGTGCCCCTCCACCTGGCAGGGGAGCCAGCACAGGAAGGCAGGTAGAGTGTCACCTGGAGAGAAGAAGAGCGAAGGCAGGCAGGAGCTGTATCTCTTCTCTCCTGTGCCGAGAGCTGGGTCGAGATGCTCCACGCTCAGCGAGTTTCCACCTCTGCTCGCCACGCAGGCTCCCTCTGCCTCAGCAGCAGCAGCAGTGGCAACCACCCCAGAGCTCTGCAAGAGAACCCACAACCCCAGTCCTGGGCCAGGCTTACCTGGAGCATCTTTTTGTGCATGGTGTTCTTCCCATAGTCGCGGCAGAGCTGCTCGCTCAGCACCTGCAGCTCCCTCCCGAACTGGATCATGCGCTCGGTGGCAGCGTGGTTCCCTCCACAGAGCTGCCTCTGGGGACAGCTGTCTTCTGCAGGAAAGGCAGTGCAGAAGTTACCATCATCCCACCACTGCGACCCAGAAAATCCTTCCCCTTCTGGAGCAGGGAGCTGCTCCCTGCTCTGAGTTTATCCCTGTGGAAGCTTTCAGTGATCCCTGCACTCTAGCAGCCAGGAGTGGGGTTCTGATAGCACCTCTTAGGTACAGGCAAACTGAGCTCCATTTGTTTGATACCTGAGGAGGATAGCCTACAAAGCAAATCTTCTGATCAAATGAGGGGAGCTTGCAACTCCAACTGTTAGCCTTTCACATGTGTGATACAGCACACAACATGGAAGCTCCTGGTCTGACCAACCCTGCACTCTGAAAACTCCCAGTCTGAGTTGCCAACATCACCAACTTCCCAACTTGTGTGGCTACAAGAGCAGGAGGTGGCCACAGACTGGAGAAACCTCCAGTTTCAACAGGAGTGAGTAAACAACAAGTTGTTAGGCCAAGGAACACTCTTGTCTAAGGAAAAGGGAAGAGCTGGAGAAACCTCCAGTTTCAGAGGTAGTGTAGCTGCTTCCTCCTCTCCCTCCTGGCTAAAGCACTGACAAACAAGACAGTTGGAGCTGCCCACACTGTGCTGAGGGCACTCTGTGGCTGCTGGGCACCAGCTCTGTTCAGTTCCTCAGCTGACACGAGTGCCAGGACTGCTCTGAGCTGGAATTCATGGCCAGCATTTAACCAACCTTTGACTCCTATCACTTTCCCTGCTCCACAACATCTCCAGCACTGCTGGCAGGCTACAAAAAGCCAGACCTGGTTTTAGTCCCAGGACAGATTCATCTTCCCTGTGAAACAAGCATCTTGAGAACTTCATTCCGTGGGGTGGGGAAAGAAACCCAAAGAGCATGTTTCTTCCCTAGAATCCAATCACAATTTCAGCTCTCATAGAATCACAGACTGTCCTGTGTTGGAAGGAACCCACAAGGATCATCCAGTTCAACTCACAGAATCACAGAACTGTCAGGGTTGGAAGAGACCTTCAGGCTCCTCTAGCCCCAACCCCTGTGCCTGCCATGGGCAGGGACACCTGGCACTAGAGCAGCTTGCTCCCAGCCCCAGCCAGCCTGGCCTGCAACACTGCCAGGGCTGGGGCTGCCACCACCTCTCTGGCCAACCTGGCACAGTGGCTCAGCACCCTCATGGGGAGCAACTTCTGCCTAACATCCAACCTAAATCTCCCCTCCTCTAGATTGGATCCCTTCCCCTAGTCCTAGCACTCCCTGACAGCCTAACAAGTCCCTCCCCAGCTTTCTTGTAGCCCCTGCAGATCCTGGAAGGCCACCAGAAGGTCTCCTGGGAGCCTTCTCTTCTCCAGACTGAATAACCCCAACTCTCTCAGTCTGGCCTCCTCTCTGCCTCTCGTCCCAGCTCTTTCTATTCCCCTGGAGCCCTCCTTCCCCTGAGGCCCTACCCATGCTGGATTCATCTGTCTGCAGGATCTCTTCGTGCTTATAGGTGCCATTCATGATCCTGGTGGATGAAGTCTCCAGCACTCCGTTGGGGTAATGCTCAGCCTCCATTTCCATCTCACTGTCACTGAGGTGAAGGGAGGACAGAAAGAAAGGTCAGATGAAAATGGAAGAGCTCAGATTGCCAAATGGTGCCCAGCAATGGCCAGCAGACCAAGCAAGGGGCCAGCTGGACTACAGGGAACCAGATGAGCTAATTCAGTGTGGCAAAAATTGTTGCAGGCACCTGAAGACAGCTCATCAAGCAGGTTTCTGCTCTGGAAGTGCCTGCCAGAACTACAGGTGCAGAGTGCCCACTGTTTTCACTTCAGGAAGCACTCATCTGTGGGACAGTGAGCAGCAGCCAGACAACAGATACCATGCCCACACACAAACCTTGGCTGTGCTAAGCCACCAAGCCTTCCAGAAAGTAGAAGACAGAACACAAGGGCTCTAGGTTTGAGTGTTCAAGACAGCAGTCTGAATGAGATTGCTGATGAACTGAAACAATGAGAAAATCTGGCTGGGATTTGAGCTCCAGTGTTACAAAAAAAAAGCCTCATAAATTCAGCATTATCAAATGATTCTGGTAAATTGAGTTTGAACAAGTGTTTCTCACTGTGTGACATGCTGTGTGGCTCTCACAGGTCACCACAGAGACCACAAACCATGCCAGACAATGAGTGCCAGCTGCAATTAGCAAGAGATTCTCCTCATCACAGGCTGTGTATCCTCTGCTCCAGCAGAGCCTCAGACAGCTCTGCAGCACCAAGCTGAGGGTGAGCCCAAAGGAAGCTCACTTCTCACCATGGCTCACCACAGCACTGCACTGCCTCTGGCTTCTCGGAGAAGGGAGGCTTCCTAAAGCTCTGGCTTGCTGTCACAAGTAGGAAACGAACTCCTGCTGCTATAGAGGCTCATCTGGAAGGAACTGGAGAGCAGGGAGCCCAAGAGAAATACTCCAGAGGGCAAAGCAGTAAGCTAGCCATGAGTGGAGCAGCTGGCTCAGCCACTAAAGAGCAGGCAGTGTGCACTGGCTGAGGTAGCAGGGACACTGTCAGGCTCAACAGGAGAGCTTCTGCTGGGCTCTAACATCAGCTCAGTGGGACAGCTTGGTGTTTGAAACAAGAGCATCAGCATATTCCAGAGGAGATGAGCCTCCAAGCCTGAGGCAGAGCAGGGCAACTGGAAGTGGCTTGTGTCTGTGGGAATAGGAGTGACCTTGTCCACATAAGGAGTTAATTTGTTGTGAGCAAGAGCAGGAGAGATGTCTTTCTGGCTCCACAGAGCAGACCAAGCTCTCTCTCATCAGCTCACCCTCCTCATGCATCTTCATCTCCAAAGGAAAAGAAAACCTACCTGGTTTCTTGGTTACTTGTACTACTGTGCTGCTGAGATTTGGTAGAATCTGTAGAATTGGACTCGGAGTAGTTCACAGATGAGGGGGAGGAGGAGGAGGAAGATGAAGACGATGAACTCAGCGTTGCGTATTTACTGTGACTCTGTTTGCTTTTTGTGGACATGACTCCATTGCTACAGGTTGGACTATCTGCTCCTGAAAGCCAAGAAGAAAGGGAAAAATGAGACCAGGCTGACAACATCACTCTGTGGTGAAATCAAGGATCTGGCAAGAGAGCAGCTCCCAAAGGAAGAAAGCAAAACAAGAGTGTGGGTCTTAAAGTAGACTCTTGGTTCTGGAATTCAAGGGGTTTAGAGAAAACACAACTGGCTATGGAATGAACCCCACTGCTCACCAACACTCTCTGAGCTTCAGCAAGTTCTCAGAATGGGCTGAAAAGAACAGATTGGCAGGAACAGCTCCCACAAGGAGGGAATTCTTGTTAAAACATGCAGCACGGATGGTTTGTCAAGAAGTTTACAAACTCTCATCTCACAAACCCTCTCTTCAGGGAAACTCTGAAAGCAAAGGTGAAAGCTGGGCCACAAGCAGAACTCCTTGCAAGAAGAACTTCCCAGGCTTCCCCCAACAGAATCACAGAATGTTTGGAGCCTCCCAAATGCCTTGCAAATCATGCCCACATCTTGGCAGCCCCCAAAATCTTGTCCCTAAACCAGAAGAAAGACCTCACCACACACTCTGGCAGCTGCAGCCACAGGGCCTGGGCCAGAACTCACACTGTTGCCATCCCCACCACTGCACACACTTCCCAGTCCTATGCTTGCTGCCCTGAGGGGAACTGAATCCATGGCAGTGGCATGCTGCAGGAGCTGCTGGGAAGCTCACAGCCCCTATCCTGTGTTCCTTATCACACACAATCACAACGGTTGGCAGAGACCTCTAAGCTCCTCCAGTCCAACCATGCCTAGCACTCCCATACCACTAACCCATGGCCCTAAGGACCACAGCTCAATGTTTCTTCAACCCCTCCAGGGATGGTGACTCCAGCACCTCCCTGGGCAGCCTGGGACAACACTTAACAATCATTGCAGGGAAGAAATTTCTCCTAACATCCAATCTAAACCTCTCCTGCTGCAACTTGAAGCCATTTCCTCTCATCCTCTCCCTGGTAACCCTGGAGAAGAGACCTACCCCCAGCTCACTCCAACCTCCTGTCAGGGAGTTGTAGAGAGAGCCAAGTAGCAGGCAACACAATACACAACCACATCCACCTTTGACATTTGCTCTTCTCATTAGGAGACACATAGAACAGTGCACAACTTACCAGTCCTGTGCAGGTGGGAGTTGCTGGAGCCATGCCTAGGACTGAAGCTGGGGGAGCCAGGGTAACTGTCCTGGGACCTGGGGCTGCGGGCCCCGAAACAGCGCACCTCGCTGTCCGTGCCGTTCACCATCTCCACAAACTGCCGACACCTGCGTTCAGAGAGAGAAGGCTGTGTGACAGCCACCATGCTCTGCGCTCAGGGGAGAAGTCCTAGCCACTACAGAGGAGTTGTTTTGGCTCTCAAAAAGACATTTGAGACTCCTGGTGCCTTTGCATTGCGAGTGCTCTGATGCTGCTGCGGGAAGAAGGAGTTCAGCACAGCGACTGTGATGCTAAGGAATGTTAAGCAAGTGTACTTGTTTACTGTTCCTGTCCAGCATGCTGTCATCTCCACCACCTCTGCAGCTACTCCAAAATTCAGCTGTGGGGTTTTTTTTTTCAGGGAGAAGATACCACATCTGCCAAACATCATAGTTCTCCCAGCCCTTCATCAGCCTAGACATACTGGTGGCCAAAGGCAAATAGAGAAGGGAAGGTAAAAATAATGCAACCTCCACAGTGACAGTGAGGCCAACTCCTCATGTAGCTGCACTGGGAATCATTCTTCCATGTGTCAGGAGGCTGGGGAGAGCCACTCTGTGTGGCTAGGAGAACTGGGACACAAAAGCACTTGCTTCCTCTAGTCTCTACCCCAATAACTTTCTCCATATATCTGCCTTCCTAGGAACCTTCCCAGGGACTGCCATATGACAAGAGGGAGAGAAGAGAGAAGAGGAAAGAAGAAANAGAGAAAAAAGAGAAGGCCATTTGTGAAGGAGTTTCTGACAGTCAGCAGAGCTCTAATTTCACCCACCTCTGCCTGACCTCTTGAGGCAAAGCCATGCTGGGTCTGAGCAGCAACAAAAGGGCTATGTCTACATTGCTACAAGCACTGTGCAAAGGACTCTACCTCTGTCCTCTCCCACCTGCTCCCAAACTAGTTGGAAGGCAGAGCAAGGTGTGCAGCTGGACTGGATGGCTGGACAGCCTCTTTGTCCTCTCCTTCAGCTCCCCATGTCAGCAGTGGGCAGTAGAAAGCTAGTCATACTTACTTTAACATGAAGAGCAGGTTGGGGTTATGTTCTAGGAGGCCAGGATAGAGCTGCTGGGTGGCTTCTATAGCTTCTCCCACTCTGCCTGCTAATACTAGCTTCTGTATTCCTGAAAGCAAAAGGACATCTATTGACACACAGGACTGGCCAACAAGGAGGCCACAAGACTTGTCTCACGTGCACCACACAGCTCCTCACCACCATCTTGCACAAGGGCTAGGGAGAACTGGGGACCACATGCTCTTTATTATGGATTAGAGTGAGGAAAAGGCTGTGAAAATGAAGGAGAATCTGTTAGGAGCTCACAAACACCAAGAGAAGAAGGATCTGAAGGAGGCAGTGGGTGTGCTGGGGTGGGACTTTAGTCCTTTAGCTGCAGAGCTAGGCAGTGATGGCCAAGAAAGCAGAAGAGGACAGCTGGAGGGAAGCAAGGAAGCTGCTGGGGAAATGACAATTTCAGAGAGGAAACCCCTAGCTCACTCCCCAGCATGTTACATCCTCTGGCTGCTTCGTGCTTGGAAGCACATGTGTGGCTGAGCATCAGATAAGCAGAGTACTCTTAGAGGCTCTGGGAGCTTAAACCACAGCAGGCACTGTTTCCCCAATAGCCCTGCCTCTAAGCAGAGGTAATTGTATCCACACAACTGGGTTCCTACAAGTCCCACCTCAAAGTATTCCCAGAGAAGTAATGAGGATGTGGCACCTGTCAGCTAGCTCCAGGAATCAGCTCCTGACTAAGCTAGAAACAGCTCAACAAGTTGCACACTTCTAAGGAGGTGCAAAGGTGCAAGGCAGAAACCATCTACCATCCTCAGTGTTCCTGTCCCATGGATGTTCCTTCAGTGGGCCAGAAGACTTAACTTGAGATCCCATCCCTGAACACCCACAGAAGCTGAATGACTCCTTACAAACAACAGAGGGAAGGTTTTGGATTGCTGTGGGTGCTATGCCAGCAGCAGCAACAGCCTGGGACTCTCACAAGCCACCAGCAGCTGGAAGGCCAGCCCAGTGATCCTCATTAGCAATCCTGAAGAACAATCTGCAGTGGCTTGCCTTGGCTCACACTTCTCAGTCTGTATTTGCTTGTTCTGCTAGCTGAAAGCTAAGCTTCCAAAGTGCTCTCACAGCAACACTTCCCTCACTTCACTCTCTGTTCCTCCTTACTCGCACACTCATTCTCAGGTCTTGCTGTTTCTGACAGATGTCTTCTCTGCCTTCTTTGGCAACTCTCACAGACCCTGTGCCTTTTCTCTTTTCCCATCTGTGTTTTCCTCACACCTTTTCCTGAAGCCCCGACCGCAGTGCTCTGTTTAACAGAATCACAGAGGTTGGCAGAGACCTCTAAGCTTCTCCAGTCCAACCATGCCTAGCACTCCCATACCACTAACCCATGGCCCTAAGGACCACAGCTCAATGTTTCTTCAACCCCTCCAGGGATGGGGACTCCAGCACCTCCCTGGGCAGCCTGGGACAACACTTAACAACCCTTGCAGCATAANCTTGCTGAAGCTCATCCCCTTGGCCTCAGCCCATGGATCCAGCCTAGCCAGGTCCCTCTGCAGAGCCTCTCTACCCTCATGCAGATCAATAATCTCTCCTAGCTTGGTGCCATCTGCACAGACTCACTGAGGGTGCACTCCATCTCCTCACCCAGATCACTGATAAAGACACTGAACAGAGCCCTTTTTTCTCTGCCTTGTCCCCCATCCTCAGCAAAGGAGGCTGTGCTGTCTCCTGTGCTCCCAGCAAGCCTTTCCCAGTTAAAGCCACACTGGCTGTGCTCAAGGTTGCATGACACATGACCTGGAAAGCACAAAGCTCATCAGCACTAAGGGGCAGCAAGTCCCAGCTCTTCTGGCTGCTCAGCAGAGTCCCCAGATGAACTGGAATGGATGGAGCAAGCTACAAAGGGGCAGAATGCTCCTGGTATGGACCAGGCACATGAGAAATGGTTCACAAAGGGAAGGGAAATGTAGAGAGCAGGAGGTATTCAACAGCCAGGAGAATGCAGAACACACACCAACGTTCTGTGACTTTGCAGAGTGAGCCTGTGAATGGAAAAGCTAAAAACAACAAAAGCAACTCCCAAAAAACCTTAGTTTGCAGGGACTAAAAGGACTTATAGCCTGGCCAACTGAGAGATGAGCCACCTGCCAGGAAACAGCAGTGACCAAAAGAGACATGGAATACAAATTCCTCACCTAGTGTGAGCTAAAGATGTTGGTTGTGAGTTTGCAAAACCCTCAATAGGCAAAAAAATTCACCTCAAGACAAAAGATGTCAAGGGAATGGAGGACATGGGAGCTCTGGGAGCTGGAATCCAAAGAAACTGATGTGTCTGAGTCCATGGGACCATGCTAATGGAACTGCCCCTGATGCAACAGACTGCACTGAGGAACCCAAACCCAAGGGGATGCTGCTACCTCAGTTCAGGTAAACTCACTGAATCACAAAACAACAGAACAGTTTGGGTTGGAGACCTTACAAGTCATTTAGTACAACCCCCTGCACTCAGCAGGGACATCCTCACCTAGAGCAGGGTGCTCAGAGCCCCAAACAACCTCACCTGGAATGGTTCCAGGGATGGGACATCTCCCACCTCCCTGGGCAACCTGGGCCAGTGTCTCAACACCCTCAGTGTGAAACATTTCTTCCTTCTATCCAGTCTGAGTCTCTTTTAGTTTCAAACCATCACCCCTTGTCCTGTCCCAACAGCTTCTGCTAAAAGGTCTGTCCACATCTTGCTTCTAGGCCTCTTGAAGTCCTGAAAGGCTGCAAGAAGGTCTCCCTGGAGCCTTCTCTTCTCCAGGCTCAACAAGCCCAACTGTCTCAGCCTGTCCTCACAGCAGAGAGCTTCCAGCCCTCCCATCATTGCTGTGTCCTCCTGTGTCCCTGCTCCAGCAGCTCCATGTGTGTGCTGTGCTCAGGACTCCAGAGCTGCCCCAGCACTGCAGCTGAGCTCTGCCCAGAGCAGAGCAGAGGCACAATCCCCTCCCTGCCCTGCTGCCCACACTGCTGGGGATGCAGCCCAGGACACACTTGGCTTCTGTAGGAGCTCACATTGCTGGGTCATAGCCAGCTTCTCACCCAGCAGCACCCCAAGTCCTTCTCCTCAGGGCTGCTCTCATCCCTTCATCCCCAGCCTGGATTGACACCAGGGGATGCCCTGACCCAGGAGCAGGACCTTGCACTTGTCCCTGTTGAATCTCATGAGGTTTGCAGGGGGTCACTACTCCAGGCTGGCATGGTCCCTCTGGATGGCATCCCTTCCCTCCAGGGAATCAACAGCACCACTCAGCTTGGTGTCATCCACAGCCATGCTGAGGGTGAGCTTGATTCCTCTGTCTATGTTGTAATCATTCTATTCTCCACCAGTTTGGCACTACCTCCAAGAAAGCACCTTCTGCCCTAGATATGGAACTGCTGCTCTCAAAACTAAGAGTCACCTCCTCTCCTCCAGGATTCAGCTCTCCATTTTCAACAAAACTAAGGAAAATGAACCAAGGTGATCAGAAAACATAGCCTACTGAACACTGCCAGGCATGCAGGTCACTCCTCAGAGCAGACAGGCAAAAGGAAGAAGAGGGCAAAGATAGCAGAGGGGACACAGTTCTGATGGCAAAAGTGCTCCCAGCAGTGCTCCTCAAGTTCTGCTGCCCCACAGGGAGCAACACTTGGTCAGCTGTGTGCTGTGCACAGCTTGGAACTGTTGGGGAATAAGTTCTGTGGCTCCACAGCACTTCAATCCTCTGCATGTCACCCTTTGGCAATGACCACCACAGAGACTTACTTTGTCTGTTCTTTATTGAGGTCTGTTCTTCCTGGATTGTGGTGTCTGTGACTCTGGCAAAGGCAGTTGCTGTTGAACTGTAGCCATGGTGAACCAGATAGGATGAAACCATACTAGGAGATAAGAAAACACAAAGACAAGAGGAGACATTGGTGAAACGAGAGAAGCATTCCAGTGAGCAAACTCAGCTGGCTTAGGACATTACCAGGGTGCTACTTCTGGGCCCAGACACTGTCAATCAATAAGACAGGCCCCTGGTCCTCAGCATACAGGAGGAAGGCTCTAAACTCAACTTGTGGGGAGGAAACAAAAATAAATGCTAAAATGAAGACTCTTAGTGCATACACAGTGTTTATTTATTGAATGATTGGTGTCCAAGAGTCACTTGAAAGAGCTCAGTGCTGTGTTACTGCCAGGGACACCCTGTCTGCATCACAGAATCACAAGGGTTGGCAGAGACCTCTAAGGTCCTCCAGTCCAACCATGCCTAGCACTCCCATACCACTAACCCATGGCCCTAAGGACCACAGCTCAATGTTTCTTCAACCCCTCCAGGGATAGTGACTCCAGCACCTCCCTGGGCAGCCTCGGACAACACTTAACAACCCTTGCAGCAAAGAAATTGCTCCTTATGTCTAGAATCACAGAATCACAGTATGTCAGGGGTTGGAAGGGCCCTAGAAAGATCATCTAGTGCAACCCCCCTGCCAGAGCAGGATCACCTAGACCAGCTCACACAGCAATGTGTCCAGGCAGCTCTGCAATGGCTCCAGACAAGGAGACTCCACAGCCTCCTGGGCAGCCTGGGCCAGTGCTCTGGCACCTGCACTGGAAAGAAGTTCCTCCTCACGTTAATACTAA
>VWZO01003826.1:1568-12867 GCA_013396975.1 Bucco capensis | reverse complement strand
CAAAGGGCCCACACTACCTCTAGACTTCCTTTTGCTTCCGACATACTTGAAAAATCTCTTCTTGTTATCCTTGACCTCTCTTACCAGCTTCCCGACGAGCTAAAGCTTTTTTCCTAGTAATAACCATTGCTAGGTATTACCAAGGCAAGTGCCAACTGCTTGTGTAGCCCACCTATAAAACCTTAAAAGGGGAGAGCACCCTCCCATGCACCTTCCCTTCACGTCCTGCCTTCACAAACTGCTCTGTACCTGTTTGCTCAGTTCCTGTTTGCTCAGTTCCTGTTCGCTCATGCTCCCTAAGCCTAGTTAATATGGGAGAGCAACCCAGCTAACTTCACTTGAGCAGTGAGCTCAGCTCCACCCCTGCTTCAACCCACCTTGGTTAGCCTGAAAGCTACGCCCCAGGAACCAGACAGAGGGGACCCAGAACACACATGACACGCAGCCCCCAGAGCCAGGACTGGAATTGCACTGAGAGCTTAAAGGGGCACCAGAAGGTTTTACCTTGCCAGCAGGTCAGGGCCTCTCCATGCTAGTTCACCACAGCAAAGTAGCAAATGTAATCACTGTGCCCCCAGGGACCGGACAGAGGGGACCCAGAACACTCCTACAAGCTTTCAAGCAATCTTTGGCTGAAAACTTCTCCATCTTTTACCTTTCAAACAGCAGCAGTCTCCACAAGAAAAGACTATTACACAACAAACTGAGGGGAAACCGCTTGGAGTGAAACGCATTGACTGGCAACTCTGGCCATAAGAAAGCATCAATTAGCATTGCAAAACAAAGTCTTGAAAGCCTAAGAGAAGGGAAGGAGCTGAAGAGCAAAGCAGTGACTTACTTCTGCAGCATGGCTTGCCACTCTCCTAGCCTGTCTCCAATGGGAAAGCGCTTGATGGTGCTCTGGATCTTGGCTCGCCACTCCCTCATGTAGTCCTCAATGTCGAACACAAAAGGCTGCTGCCCAAAGTTGGCATCCACTATCTCTCCTGGAGTCTGGAGACCCACTGTAGGGTAGAGATTGGACTGGGAAGGAAGAGAAAAGACACTTGGATTAAACCTAGCTTTCTCTTTCTGGTTCTAGTGAGGTGGTTTGGTAAGAGAAAAGAGCTGCTCTTGACATCGACAAACATTAACGGGAGAGGAAGCAGCTAAAGGAACCTCCTGGCTTCTTGTGCTTTTAGTTCTTAGGAGTTATTGCAGCAAACCAGAACAATAGGTTCAATCCCCCAGCAGTCTAGAATGATTCCATAACTGCTGTCTCTAGTGTGCTGCCTTAGTCTTCTGCAGCTTCTACTGAAGCTCAAGAGTCAGTAAGTAACAATAATAAAAAAATGAAAGGGGCATCACCTCAATCCAGAGGTCTCAAAGGGGCATCATCTCAGTCAAGAGATCCCAAAGGGGCATCATCTCAGTCAAGAGATCCCAAAGGGGCATCATTTAAATCAAGAGATCCCAAAGGGGCATCATTTAAATCAAGAGATCTCAAAGGGACATCTTCTCAATCAACAGATCTATGTGTTCTCCACTGCTTCAACTCTTTTTCCTTGGAAGCTGCTGTCTGAGTATTGTACATCTCTGATGAAAAGTGGATGGATGGTAGCGGAGCTCTGAGGTCCCAAGACAGCAAGAAACTCCACTAGTGAGAGATGAATTTCATGTTAAGAGCAAGCATCTGGGTCCAATTGGAAGCTGTGACCCACCACCAGGACATGGGGACAAGAAAAAGGTCATCATGCTGAAAATAACTCTAGCATTCAACCAATCATTCAGCTACCAAAGAGGAACTAATTGAAATTAGGTACTCAAAGTCTATCTACTGGTTCTCAGAGTTCAGGCTATTCTAAGAGGAAGCTTATGGATATGAACTGAATCCCTGAGCCCAGTGAAATGCACCAGAAAAGGTGCTGGGCTGTCTGCTTCTCATCCCATCTCTTCTCCAGACTGAATAACCCCAACTCTCTCAGCCTGTCCCCAGAGGACAGAAGCATCTGGCCTGTCAGTGGGCTCTGGAATGATGTCTCCCTTAGAGATAGGTGTAGTTCCCAGCACTACAGCACAAACAGAGAGGACACATCCCACATGTGAAAAGTGATGGTTGGAACTCAGAGACGATTGGAGAAAAGTTGGGGGCTAGCAGCTTCCCATCAAAGATGAACATAGCCAAAAGTGAGTGAAAAAGAGGTGATGTGTTGGAACTTGGGTTTTTTCCTTTCTAACTCCCAAGTATTTGGGATGTCTGATTCCTGGCTTTGGAAGTCCTTGAGCTCATAGTACTGACAAGTTCAGTTCATGAAAAAGTCTCAAGTAAGGGCTGTGGAGGAGACCTGATCCCTCATTAGAGAGGTGTCCTTGTCAGCTAGAGGAAGGAGAGGCTCACTTCCAAGGTGACCTTTTCCTTTGGTAGCTCTTCTTGTATCATGCTGTAATTTCTTTCCAGTTCCCTAAGCCAGTGACTTCTTTGGTGGGAGAACAGGAGAGGAGGAGGAGGAGGAGGTGGTATGCTGAGTCAGTAGTGGTGCAGTCATCCTGATTTCTGATTTCAGCTTCCAGCCTGTACTTATAGATTCCTCTTTTCCCTTGGGTTTGATCATTTCAAAGGCAGAGCAGGTTGGGCAGCACCACGTGCAGCTGACTGAGGACAGAGATGCCACAGTCTTTCTGGGAACCTCTTCCAGTCCTTCATCATCCTCACAAGGACGAATTTCTTCCTTCTGTCCCACCACAGTTTCCCTGGCTGCAGCTTGTGCTCCTTGTCCTTTCAGTGAACCCTCCTGAGAAGATGTTTCCTGTCCCCTTCTTTCCTCCCAGCTAATTCCCTCAGCCTCAGCTTGTATGCCATGAGCTCCAACCCTCTAGGCATCCCAGCAGAACTCTGCTGGACCCTGTCTGGCAATGTCTGTCTTGTCCTAGGGCTGTGGATGCAGGAATACAGTCCTGCAGATGTAGCCACAGCAGTGAAAACAGAGAGAGGGAATCACTTCCCACGACACACTGGCTCCATGGGATCAGGATTCTGCTGAGTTCTGCCTCCTGACAATCTTAATCCCTTTAGTGCAAAGTCAAAACCACAAGTCCAGTGAGTCCCAAGGGGAGATCAGTGACATTGCCAATGTCTCAGGTCTCTGCAAAGGTGAAGAATTAGTGGAATAGATTTCCAGATAACTGTAGGAAAGTTCACACCTCATGCTATAGAGGAGGAGAGAACCATCAGGCTGCAGAAGAGAAGGCTCCCAGGAGACCTTCTGGTGGCCTTCAAGGATCTGCAGGGGCTACAAGAAAGCTGGGGAGGGACTTGTTAGCATGTCAGGGAGTGCTAGGACTAGGGGAATGGATCCAAACTAGAGGAGGGGAGATTTAGGTTGGGTGTTAGGCAGAAGTTGCTCCCCAGGAGGGTGCTGAGCCACTGTGCCAGGTTGCCCAGAGAGGTGGTGGCAGCCCCAGCCCTGGCAGTGTTGCAGGCCAGGCTGGCTGGGGCTGGGAGCAAGCTGCTCTAGTGCCAGGTGTCCCTGCCCAGGGCAGGCACAGGGGTTGGGGCTAGAAAAAAGAGCCAGAAAAGGACCTGAAAGCATAGGTGCCTGCAAGGATGAGGCAAGAAGGTAGTAATTCAAGGGACAGGTATTGGAAAAGGAGGATAGGAATGATGTCACTCACACGCAGGCATCCTTAGGATGAAGCTGCCAACACAGCAACTGAGCCATTTAGCACATGGAGAGGAACCTCTCAAATTCACAGAGGCAGAAGTCATCTGTCCTTGCTTGCACCCACAGTTAGAGGCTGAAATGATCCAGGCAAGCTCCTCTCATCCTCTTTTTTAAAGAGAAACTATCTCATGGAGAATAATTCTCATTGGCAAATGGACTATAGGGCACCCAGAGTTCTCCTTCCCAGCCCAGAAAAGGAGTGTTATGGATGAGTTGCTGCTGTAGAAGCCAGAAGGAGATTTCCAAGGATAACTGCTCAGCAAACTGGCTAGTGAAAGGGACAGACCATTGGAGACTCTGCCACAAGGCATGTGAATAGCTGATCTCAAACCCCACCTGAGCAGCTCTTCCTCCAGTTGAACACTGAAATGACATCTCCTCTGCACAGGACACACAGCTCAACAAGCAAGAGATCCTGCACAGATGTCTGCTGAGAGCAAGGAACAGCAGGATGCCTCCAGGAGCTGGGCTCAAGAGGGGTTTGAATTCAATCTCTGTGGCACTGCAAGACCTTGCTGCTGCCAGAGTTCTTCTGTCTGCTCTGCTGCCCTGTGTGCAACAGAGACTCAGCACCCTGCTGAACAGCCTACACATGCACATTAGGGGTTAGGGGTTGAGCTGCTGGAACGCAGCTCCAAGGACAAGGAGCTGGGAGTGCTGGGGGACAAGTTCCCCATGAACCAGCAATGTGCTCTTGGGGCCAAGAAGGCCAATGGGCTCCTGCAGTGCTTGAGGAAGAGTGTGAGCAGCAAGTCAGGGAGGTTCTCCTCCCTCTCCACTGTGCCCCAGTCAGGCCACAGCTGCAGTCCTGGGGCCAGTTCTGGGCTTCCCAGATAAAGGAGACAAGGAACTACTGCAGAGAGTCCAGCAGAGGCTAGGAAGATGCTGAGGGCACTGGAGCAGCTCTGGCAGGAGGAAAGGCTGAGAGCCCTGGGGCTGCTTAGCCTGCAGAAGAGCAGAGCCACAGGGGAGCTGCTGAGTGCTCAGCAAGAGCTCAAGGGTGCAGGGGGCAAGAGGCTGGGGCCACACTCTGCTCAGTGGTGCCCAGGGCCAGGCCAAGGGGCAATGGGCACAAACTGGAACGCAGGAGCTTCCATGTGAACAGGAGGAGCAAGTTGTTTGGTGTGAGGGTGCAGAGCCCTGGCCCAGGCTGCCCAGAGAGCTTGGGGAGTCTCCTTCTCTGCAGAGATTGCAAGCCCAAACCCACCTGGATGTGGTGGTAATGTTGCAATGTGTTCTAAAGCACAAACCCTCCTCAGGTGCTCTGGCACCTCACAGCAAACAAGCAGAGCCCAGGAACCAAACACAGGAACAAAATAAAAGCTGTACTGACAGATGATGTGGAAAGGCAAATGAAGTTCAGTGTGCAGACACTGGCTGGGATACAGGAGAGGTCTGTAAAGCCATCAATCAGCCCCACTGGAAGGGGAAGAGGGGGTCATCATTTCTCACAACACAGAAATCAGAGGAACAAAGTAAATTTTTTGGACAAAAACCACAATGTGAAGTCAGGCAAGAAAAGTGATCACTTTGGAGGCCTAAAGAAGTGATGGAAACTAAGCAATTCCTCTGAGGAAATTCATTTGGGATTATTAAGTACAAAGACAGGAGTGCAACTCAGGCCAAGAAGCTCCATGTGACAGAGAAATGGATGCAGTGCATGTGCTGCATGCCTGACCTGCTTTTATCTTCTTCCCCTAAACATCTGCTCCTTGTCCAGCCACACTTGGGTCTTTTGTAAGACCCAACTAGGTGTTACTGCCTGGGGTAACTCAGCTGCTGCCACTGCACTCAGCAGTAAGCTGGTGTCAGGCTTGGTGAATGGCAGCAGTGACTATCTAGCCCCAGCTAAACCTGACCTTCCTTCTGAGAAATACCCTTCCTGAAGCACCTCTGGAAAGGGAACAACTGCAGCACAGCTGCACAATGTGCACAAGAGAGGAAGAAGCTGAGCCTAGTAACACTAGCCATGTTGGGGCTCTCTGAGGATGGCACAGGACAGGCTACTCAGAGACTTCCCCACCTTTGGAAGACATGGACCTGTAATGAAGGTTGAATCCTTGCTTTCATTTCAGGAGATGGAGTGACATACTCCTAGAGGCAGTGAGGGATAAGAGGAGGCAGGGAAGTAGCCCATGAACCCAGCCATAGGCTCCCCAATTCTCAGAAGCAGGAGCATCCCCACTGGTCAGCAATGTGCTTTCCCATTTGGAACCCCCCACAAATGACCATTTATCACCCCTCACACACTCTTCCCCCTCCCTTCAGTTGCATCCTCAGTTAAAAGAATGAAAAGAGGTGTACTTACAGGGAGGTCTGTAAAGGCTATACCTGTGGGGGGGAAAAAGAGTAGCATTAAAAAGACAAAGGGGTTATTTTCCCCCACTTGGCTACATCCTTAACATGCTCCAAAGTGTGAGTGCATCTCAGCAAACCCCAGCTCTCCCCTTGCATTGCAACACTTGGCCTAGCTAGAAGGCCCTCCCCTCCCCAGGCCCTTCCTCTGCAAGCTTTTGCAGCTGGAGAAAGGTGCAGGGAAAAGTTTCAGACATCTCTCCCCAAAATGTGGTTTTCCACAAGTAGCATCTCTTTCCTTTGCTTCTCCCTCTGCTACTGCAAGGAGTTGCTTTTCAATGCTCACTTTGCCTTTAGAAACAGAGTTTTACTCTAAAGTTGCTTCAGTGGGAGCTCTAACTACTTCTCCTTCCCAACCAAAGAGACAGCAATGAACATTCAAGACCTTGCATCCAGCTGGAGAACAGAATCACACAATCACAAAGGTTGGCAGAGACCTCTAAGCTCCTCCAGTCCAACCATGCCTAGCACTCCCATACCACTAACCCATGGCCCTAAGGACCACAGCTCAATGTTTCTTCAACCCCTCCAGGGATGGTGACTCCAGCACCTCCCTGGGCAGCCTGGGACAACACTTAACAACCCTTGCAGCAAAGAAATTTCTCCCTAGATCCAATCTAAACCTCCCCTGCTGCAACTTGAAGCCCTCCATCCATTGTGGGTGCATCCATCAGCCAGGCAGCGGCATAAGGAGATGGATCAGGCAGTGCCAGCTCCTCTAACCCATGGGGTTTGGGTGACCCTTATCACCAGCTCTGGAGAAACTGCTGCCATGTGCTGGTCACCTTGCCAAAGCTGAGCTTAACCAAGCCTTGAAGCTAGTATTTCAGGAGTTAAACTAGAAGCTATGATCTTGTCCCATGTATGCTCCCAGCAATGCTTTCTGTCCCACATCAGAGGAAAGCTGGCACCCANGGCCCCAGGACTGCAGCTGTGGCCTCAGTAGTGCAGAGCAGAGGGGGAGGAGAACCTCCCTTGCCCTGCTGCTCACACTCTTCCTCAAGCACTGCAGGAGCACATTGGCCTTCTTGGCCCCAAGGGCATGTTGCTGGTTCATGGGGAACTTGTCCCCCAGCACTCCCAGCTCCTCCTTGGAGCTGCTTTCCAGCAGGTCACTCCCTAATCACTCCTGCTCCATGAGGGTATTCCTCCCCAGGTACAGGACCCTGCACTTGGCCTTGTTGAACTTGATGAGGTTCCTCTCCCCCAGGTATACAGAAAATAAATCCACTTCACCCCACAGAGGACAAATGTCCTGCAGCAAGGCTTGGCTGTGCTCAGCTCTCACACTCTCTGTGTTATCCCAGTGAATCACTTTTTACCTGAGGGCAAACTTTTCACTTGGCACTTGCTTTGCTCAGCTTGTTTCTATCTTTTCACCAGCCTGAGGCCAAGCTCCTGGAGTCTGCAGCCCACTGGGGTCCTGCTCTGCCACCTGGGAGCAGCACTCAGTGCCAAAGGTGGCCTGGTTTTCCCCTGACTCCTTGTGTAGCTCCCAGGCTGGGAGCTGCACCCAGCACCTGGACAAGTAGCTGAGTTTGGAGTGGGCTACCAAGTGGGTGGAAAATTGGCTGGACTGTCAGCATTGAAGGGTTGTGATCAGCAGCTCAAAGTCCAAGTGTTGTCCTCAGGGATGGATGAGGGCCAATCCAGTTTAGTATCTTTGCTCATAGACTCACAGAATGGGCAGGTTGGAAGGGACCCTAAAGATCATCTAGTTCCAACCTCCCCACACTGAGCAGGGATGCCAATCACTAGCCCAGGTCACCCAGGGCTGCATCCAGCCTGGCCTTGAACACTGCCAGGGATGGAGCATCCACAGCCTCTCTGGGCAACCTGTGCCAGTGCCTAACCACTCTCCAGGTAAAGAACTTCCTCATAATCTGCAATCTAAATTTCCCCTCCTTCAGTTTATATCCATTCCCCCTTGTCCTATCACAGTCTGACTGCTTAAAAAGTCTCTCCCCTTCTATCTTATAATCTCCCTTTAGGTACTGGAAAGCTGCTATAAGATCCCTGCGAAGCCTTCTCTTTTCCAGCCTGAACAATCCCAACTCTCTCAGCCTATCCTCATAGGGGAGGTTCTCCAGTCCTTTTATCATCTTTGTGGCCTCCTCTGGACTCGTTCCAACAGCTCCACATCTTTTTTATGCTGAGGAGCCCAGAACTGGATGCAGTACTCCAGGTGAGGCCTCACAAGCACAGAGTAGAGAGGCAGAATCATCTCCCTAGCCCTGCTGCTCATGCCTCTCCTGATGCAGCCCAGGATGCAGTTGGCTCTCTGGGCTGGGAGTGCACATTGCTGGCTCATCTCCAGCTTTTCATCTATTATGACCCCCCTGACCTGGCTGAGGGCATGCTCTGCACTCTCAGCAGCCTCACAGACCTCACCAGCTGGGAGAGTTGGAGACATCATGCTGGAGGCCATTCTGCTGTTCAGGTGAACCTCAAGAGCCAAGTTTGGTATTTCCCATTCATTTTACATTTGATTCAGCTAAAGTCTTGTTTTAAACCTCCTAATGTTCTTGCTCTCTGCAAACTTCTTTTGGCTGGGGACAAACCTATTAAACCTGGGGTGGATGTCTGTGCATCTCCATCACAAGCAGAGTTCTTCACTATCCTTTAGTGTTCCTGTCAGGCTCTGAATTGGTTGCAGAATGCGTGTTGCACTTGACAGGTTAACTTGGTCTTTCCAAGGGCCTCCGCTAGAACTCAGACCACAGGAAGCTTTCTATGCCAAGACTTCAGAGGGTTGCATGCTCTTTTTATAGCCCTGCTGCTCCATTTACCTGGGTCTGCTGTCGAAGTCTGAGATCTGAAACACTCCTACCTTAGTCCCTGAGCAAATTCATCCTCTTCATCCCAGAGAGCTGCAGCAATCACATTGCCTCATCATCATTATGGCTTCAAGTTGCAGCAGGGGAGGTTGATATTAGATCTAGGGAGAAATTTCTTCCCTGCAAGGTTGTTAAGTGTTGTCCCAGGCTGCCCAGGGAGGTGCTGGAGTCCCCATCCCTGGAGGGGTTGAAGAAACATTGAGCTGTGGTCCTTAGGGCCATGGGTTAGTGGTATGGGAGTGCTAGGCATGGTTGGGCTGGAGGAGCTTAGAGGTCTCTGCCAACCTTTGTGACTGTGTGAGTCTTCCAGCATCACACATCACCTGGCTGACAAATAGTTATCATTTCAAAGAGAAGCCAGATCAGACATTCAACTCTGAGCAGCTACCACTAGGCTTCTGATTGAGCCTCCATTTATAAACTCAGGATGTTAAAACAAGTCTCAAAGGACACTCAAAGAAGTTTTTTTCCCCCCATCTGTGGCTGAAGATCTCTTGACGTGTGGCAAAGCATCAGGACTAGTTGCTGAAGGCATGGTGGCAGAGCCAATCTAGAGTGCTTCTCAGAAAGCATGTGCCTCCTCCCTAGGCAAGCACCCCCTCCCCAGGCAACAAATGGGGGGCATGAAATGAGAGGAGAACTGAAAACAAAGTTCCAGAAGTTCTTGCTGCATGAGCACCAGGACTTTCTGCATCTGCCCTGCAGAAAGGATCCTTCTGGGGAAAGCTCCTGCTCTCTGCTCTACCTGCAGCATCATGTGCTGCTGCCACAGAATCACAGCCTGAGGTTGGAGGCACCCCTGGAGCTCCTCTGGTCCAGCTCCTCTGCTCAAGCAGAGCTGGCTGCCCACAGCCACGTCCAGGTGACTTCTGAACACCTCCAGGGATGGAGACTCCACAACCTCCCTGGGCAGCCTGGGCCAGGGCTCCTCACCCTCACAATCCAAGTGTCTCCTGAGGTTCAGAGAGAACCTCCTGTGTTTCAGTTTGTGTCCACTGCCTCTGTTCCTGGCACTGGGCACCACTGAGAAGAGCCTGGTTCTGCCTGCTTCGCATCTTCCCTTCAGGTATGTATAGACACTGATGAGATCCTTCCTGAGCTTTCTCTTCTCCAGGCTGAACAGCTCCAGCTCTCTCAGCCTCTCCTCCTAAGGGAGATGCTCCAGTTCCCTCAGCATCTTGGGAGCCCTTTGCTGCTCTCTCTCTTGTTCAAGGGAGCCCAGTACTTTCCCCAAGAGCCCAGCAGAAGCTCTGTCCTCTCCAGACACACACTGCACTCCAATCCCACTCCTGTCTTCAGCCCAGCCAGGAACTCCCAACAGCTGAGAGATTTTTTGAGTGGGGAATTTTTCTACCACCTTCTTCTTTCATTCCATAAGGTAGAATTGACACAGAAAGGAGAAGCAAAGGAAAGGAGTGCCCTGTCCCTACCAAACCACATCAATTCCTGTCCCAAAAATGAGATGAACTTAGCAACATTTACTGCATGTCAAGAATTTATCTGGGGTGGAAAATATGTCACCCAAGGGGAAGACATTCCAGATGAAAAGAGAAACCACTTTCTATTTCAGACAAATCAGATGTCTGGCAATCATCTGTGAGATATTTCTTTGGGTAACACTTTGATGACAACTTTAGGGAAACTACTGGAAGAATGGTGCAATGAGCCAAATTAGACATCAGTGCTTAAGTCAGACTTAATGGCTAGCTTTGGGAATGTCTGGACCAACATGTTAAGGCTTTAGAGAGGAACAAGTCCCTTTAAAAAGTGAGAAGACACTGACACAGTGGCTTTGTAGTTAGTTGAATACCACACTAACTAAACTTCCTGCTGCTTTGTCTCCCTGGTGCCCAGCCATGAGCCATCTCACCCAACCTCCCTCTGGCTGTGCAGTAGCAGAGGGAAGGAGCTGAAGCTGAGGATCCAATCCTAAGCCCCTAGACCAATCAAGCAGCATAGAAACCATGTTACATGCAGGAATTACTCATGTCTTGGAGCCAATTTCCATCACCTGCCTGCTGCTTAGGGCTCTTTTTCTCTCCTGTTTCTTCAGTCTTCCCCACAAAGAGGGGACAAGAGTCAACAACAGAAATAAAGCAGTAAGCAGTAGCTGGGAGAGCAGGGCAGGAGCATCCTTCTCCTGAGAACACCTTCCTTTACTTAGAATCACAGAGTTGTCAGAGTTGGAAGGGACCTTAAAGCTTCTCTAGTGCCAACCCCTGTGCCTGCCCTGGGCAGGGACACCTGGCACTAGAGCAGCTTGCTCCCAGCCCCAGCCAGCCTGGCCTGCAACACTGCCAGGGCTGGGGCTGCCACCACCTCTCTGGCCAACCTGGCACAGTGGCTCAGCACCCTCCTGGGCAACAACTTCTGCCTAACAGCCAACCTAAATCTCCCCTCCTCTAG
>VWZO01003824.1:47210-60150 GCA_013396975.1 Bucco capensis | reverse complement strand
GCAACCTGATCTAGTTGGGGATGTCCCTGCCCAGTGCAGGGGGGTTGGACTAGATGACCTCCAGAGGTCCCTTCCAACCCTAACCATTCTATGATTCTATGATAAGCTAAGATTAGATTCCAGGCCACACAGCTGTTCAGGTATTATTTTGGCAAACCAACTGCTTCTCTTCTTTCTTTCTTAGTCTTCTGTTTTATGTTTCCTAATCAAGTAGCTGTTAATGCAAACAAACTCTCAAATCCAACCCAGACAGGCCAGGATTTTTCTCCCCCTCTTTTAGTTTGGAGACAGCTTTGTATCCCAGCATCCCTTTGCCTTCTGGCCATTCTGCTCAGAGAAGTCATTGTTTTCGGGGCTTCCATGAGGGAGCAGAAATGCAAATGAAGCATTGTCAGGTTTGTTTTCTCCCTCAGACTTATCTGACTGCCACAACCTTCAAAGCAAATGTAGAGGGAGGGCTTCTTTCATTCTGTCATTGTCCTTTCTAAGCTAAGCCATTCTTCAGAGGTCAGGCAACTCCTTTTGGCTTGTTTAAAAACTTCATAAATCATAGGGAGAGAACAGTTCAGGATCCTAACTCCCTTCACTCCACAGCTTGATCCTAGCAACTCAGAAAAGACCAGATGAGATCCATTGATGTGACAGCAACAGAGCTGAGAACAGGAGCTTAGACTGAGCAAAAATCCCAATAAGGGAGAGGGTGTCCTGCCTCACAATGTGTAGGGAGAGAATTCATTATTTGAGGGGAAAAAAGGCAAAAAAAAAAGGCTACTTGGCTGTCATTAAATGGGCTTTGTGTTGTCCACCTCAGAGCCTCCTGTTACTCTCAGGCATACTAAAATCCATCCCTAATGAGATGCGTGTGGAGTCTACTCTGAAGCTGCCTGAGGCTTTCTAATAATTCACTCAGCTTTGAACTGGGCCCTTTCTTCTTCAATTTTTTCTGTCTCCTTGGGTTTTTTTTGTTTTTATTCTCTGAGCTCTGAGATGTCAGCACTATTTTCTGGTAGAGCTAGAGCATTTAGGATTGTTAAAGTGCTAGGATTGGTGGTTTTTTGTTGTTGAATGAACAGCATCTAATATCTCAATAACTTTGTGCTACAAGCCCATATCTAATTAAGCCCTTCCGAATTCTATTAGAGTGTCTCAAAGCTGTGCTTTGAGATTGCAGAATCCCAGCATGGTGAGGGTTGGAAGGGACCTCTGGAGATCAACTAGTCCAACCTCCCTACTAAAGCAGGGTCACCCACAGCAGCTTGCCCAGGATCACCTCCAGCTGGGCTTAGAAGCTCTCCACACTGGGAGACCACATGAGCTCTCTGAGCAGCCTGGACCAGGGCTCTGCAAACCTCACACCAAACAAGTTTCTCCTCCTGGTCAAGTGGAACCTCCTGGCTTCCAGTTTGTGCCCACTGCCCCTTGGCCTGGCCCTGGGCACCACTGAGCAGAGTCTGCCCCCAGCCTCTTGCCCCCTGCACCCTTCATCTCTTGCTCAGCGTGGAGCTGACCCCCTCTGGCTCTGCTCTTCTCCAGGCTGAGCAGTCCCAAGGCTCTCAGCCTTTCCTCCTGCCAGAGATGCTTCTCTTTCTTTTTTAGTATACTTGGAGACTGCAAGTTATGGGGAAAGTTGAAGCTAAATCAAGAGTTTTGTGTTGGAGAATACCTCAAAATTGTCATGAAGTTGTTTTAGTTGGCTGAGGACTTTCAGTTCTCTTGACTTGAGAGCTCTGCATGTGTTTACCAGCATAGCTGTGCAGCAGTGAGGACACTCCTAACTTTCCCGTAGCGTATTGAGAGGAATGATAAATAGTTCTGAGATGTAGGAGCTCTCTTACCACCTCATGAAGCAGATGGGGGGTTGATCTCAGCTCTGTGGAGAAGAAACTGGAAGTGCTGGTGGATACTAAATTAACCATGAGCCAACAATGTGCCCTCATAGCCACGAAGGCCAGTGGTGTCCAGAATTCACTGGCTGTACAGAGGCTAATGGGAGGGGATCTGATGAGGATTTATGAAGCTTTCCTATGCGTAACATGTTTTTAAGCCTTTATTTATTTGTTTTCTTGTATAACTTAACTGTACATACCATTTCCAAACAGGCCCTGTACCTGCAATCACTGAGGTTCTGAAGAAAGCAGGCTTGACCCTGAAGGACATGGACTTGGTAGAGGTAAGGAGCTTTACCCTGAGCATAATAGTCACTCTTGAGTGTTTCAGCAGAAACAATCCACTCGTATATGTCATATGGAGTCACAAGTTGGTGTTTCTGCATGTCTGGAGCATTCCTGCCTGACCTCTATCCATCTAATTTCTACCAGACACTGGCACAGTCATGACAAAAATCCCAGGCATGTGGAAACTGAAAGTAGCTGATAGCATTCCATGGAAATAATACCCTCATATGACATGAAGTTTTACTCTGTTGGCTGCAAGTGCAGAGTCCTGCACCCTGGGGAGGAATAACCTCATGGAGCAGGATGGGGTAGGGGTTGACCTGCTGGAATGCAGCTCCACAGAGAAGAAGCTGGAAGTGCTCATGGACAGCAAGTTCCCCACCAGCCAGCAGTGTGCCCTCATGATGGCCAAGAAGGCCAATGGTCTCCTGGGGTGCATAATGAAGAATGTGACCAGCAGGTCAAGGGATGTTCTTCTCCCCCTCTACTCTGCCCTAGGGAGGCCATAGCTGAAGTAGTGTGCCCAGTTCTGGGCTTCTCAGGTCAAGAGAGACAAGGAACTCCAGGAGGGAGTCCAGCAGAGACTCCCAAGATGCTGAGGGCACTGGAGCAGCTCTGGCAGGAGGAGAAAAGGCTGAGAGCCCTGGGGCTGCTTAGCCTGGAGAAGAGCAGAGCCAAAGGGGATCAGCTCCATGCTGAGCAAGAGCTGAAGGGTGCAGGGGGCAAGAGGCTAGGGCCAGATTCTGCTCAGTGGTGCCCAGGGCCAGGCCAAGGGGCAATGGGCACCAACTGGAAGCCAGGAGGTTCCACCTGAACAGGAGGAGAACCTTGTTTGGTGTGAGGTTTGCAGAGCCCTGGCCCAGGCTGCCCAGAGAGTTTGTGGAGTTTCCTTGTGTGGAGAGGTTGCAACCCCAGCTGGAGGGTATTCGGACTAGATGATCTCCTGAAGTTCCTTCCAACCCCTACCATTCTGTGAGTCTCTGACCTGGAAAAGAAGTGCTCACCATTCAGAGTTGCATTCACACACACTGCTGAAAGCTTGGCTGGAAAATCAGACCTGAACAGTTGTATTGTTTCTCTGGTGTGTCAGGTGAATGAAGCATTTGCACCTCAGTATCTTGCTGTTGAGAAAACTTTGGGCCTTGACCCTGAGAAGACCAATGTCAATGGTGGTGCCATTGCTGTAGGTCATCCTTTGGGGGCTTCAGGATCTCGGATCACAGCTCATCTGGTTCATGAATTAAGGTATGTATGTAGCTGCTGGAATTCTGATGGATTTACACCTGCAAAAGGTTGAACTGTGTGACTAGAATCTTCCAGTCTACTGACTTCAAGCTCTCCCAAACTGGTTCCTCTACAAATTTGATACCTTTATGCTGTACCCCAGGTCCTGCAGCTAGCCTCATGCTCCATTCTGTTGTCATGATCCAAGCCCCCAGTAGTCAGCTGGAAGTTTTCCTTTATTGCCATGGCCTTGCAGGAAAGCCTGCTTATTAAAAGGCTTTGTCATCACCTTCTTCAAGTCCGTTTTCTGCAATGTTGACTCTTTTGCCTTGCTTCATAAGATCAGCACCATTTTCATCTGAATTTTCTTCCTCTCAGGGCAGAGATCCTTGTATCATTTAGCTTCTACTTGCAGCAATCTATCAGCATTCAACCATAAAGCCTCACTTAATTTGCACCTTGCAGGAAGGAAGCTGTTTCTTGGAGCAGAAAATTTTGCTTTTAAAAACCTGCTTGGCAAAAAAATGATGTTGTACTTAGTGCCAGTTTTATGGTGTATTAAACCCACAAGTACCTCATAAAGCCATTCCTTGCTATTTTGTAGTCCTAAGAACAATAAATATTCCTAAGAACAACATTTTTTAGATGATGAAAGACTCAGACCTGCACCTCCTTGGATTTTTTTACAACTCCTTGTTTCACGCAGAAATATTTCAGCATCAGTTGAGGCTTGATAATGTTTTTCTATAGGAAGGAGAACACAGACACACTAAAGTGTCATAGAATCATGTAGGTTGGAAAAGACCTTGAAGATCATCAAGTCCAACCATTACCCTTAACACTGCCAAGTCACCGCTAAACCATGTCCCTCGGCACCACATCACCATGTATTTTGAACACCTCCAGGGATGGTGATTCCACCACTGCCCTGGACAGCCTGGTCTAGGTCTTGGAAACCCTTTTGTGGAAGGTAGTTTTGCTAATGTCCAACCTAAACCTCCCCTGGTGCAGCTTGAGGTTGTTTCTTCTTGCCCTATCCTTTTTCCTTGGGAGAAGAGACCAACGTCCACCTTGCTCCAACCTCCTTTCAGGGAGTTGTAGAGGATGAGGTCTCCTTCTGAGCCTACTCCAGCCTAACCAGCCCAAGTTCCCTCAGCTGCTCCTCACAACATTTGGGCTCTAGACCCTTCCTTACCCTTCTCTGGGCACACTCCAGAACCTTGATGTCCTTCTTGCAGTGAGTGAGGAGCCCAAAACTGACCCTGGCATTCCAGCTGTGTCCTAAATCCTGCTGGGCGCTAATCCAAACCAAGATGCTCTTGTCTTTAGGAGTACCTGGCTGAAAGCTATTTTCCTTTCAGACGATGAGGAGAAGAGTTACAATGGTTCCATGAATGTGAATCATCTCCCCTCTTCCTCTTCCCCTGCAGGCGTCGCGGTGGCAAGTACGCAGTGGGCTCAGCTTGCATTGGAGGTGGACAAGGTATCGCTGTTCTCATTGAGAACACAGCCTGAGAGCTTCTGGAGCCTGCAGCCTTACCGAAATCACTCATTCCCTGAGAAACCTCTGCCTTTTCTGGGACAGTACAGCAGCTTTCATTTTTGAGCCATCCCTGCAAGGTAAAGGAAGAGCTGAGAAGTCTGAATTTGGGCACCTCCTGAGCAAAAGGAGTCATTAATGCTTTTTTCTGGCATGGATATCATTTCCCACCGATGAAGTCTTTTCTCAAAGCTTCTTTTTTTTTCAATCAAAGTGGAGCCATTTCTCTAGGCAAAGTTCATTTCCTGAGGATGCTGCCTGTCAAACTTTAACCAAACCTGCCTTAAAATAGCAGGTAGCAGAGCTTTTAGAGAGCAAGTCTTGCTCTAACTGTTCTGATTTAAGTGGCTGCTACTGTCTGGTGCCTCTTTTATCATCAGGAAATGTGGACATTTAATTGGAGAGCTTACGAAGTGTTAGAGAGATTGGTGGCTATGAGCTGTCCCCTGCTCTTCTGCAAGGGAAAAGAAAATAAGGGAAAGCTGAAATTGCCATTGTGCCTCCCAAAAGAACAATAAATAGAGAAAAAAAGGGCTTGGTGTTTGTTTATTCTAAAGTAGGTCACTGTGGGAGTTGTGGCTTTTGTTAGGTCAGAGTTTGAAGAGACTTTTTCCTGGCTGAGGAATAACTGGAGCTCTTCTGTTCTTTGTAGACTAAAACAATAGCAAAGAGCTTATTCTCATCTTCTGTCCACTGTCAAGATAATTCCTGATCTCCAGCTCCTTTTAGCCACTCCTCTGTGCTGATTCTGAAAGGCAGGAGGTGGTTCAAAACCTGTCTGCCTTGTCTAGCAAGAAATTCAGGTCAAGGTGAGGATAATAACAGCTGGTGGGTAACAGTTGGAATATGCTGAAGACTGTTCCTAGGGGTTTTAGGGATGTAGTGGTTTTAGTACCTGTAGGAATATTTGGTGCTGGTTGTATCCTGGGCTGCATCCCCAGCAGCAGGGCAGGGAGGGGATTGTGCCTCTGCTCTGCTCTGCTCCGCTCTGCTCTGCTCTGCTCTGCTCTGCTCTGGGGAGAGCTCAGCTGCAGTGCTGGGGCCAGCTCTGGAGTCCTCAGCACAGGAAAGACATGGAGCTGGTGGAGCAGGGCCAGAGAAGGCCGTGAAGATGATCTAAAAATCATCTGGAAGCTCTCTGCTGTGAGGCCAGGCTGAGGGAGTTGGGGTTGTTGAGGTTGGAGAAGAGAAGGCTCCAGGGAGACCTTGTGGCCTTTCAGGACTAGAAGGGGCCTAGGAGTAAGATGGGGAGAGACTCTTTAGCAGAGGACAAGACAAAGAGCGATGGCTTTAAAACAACAGAGGAGAGATTTAGACTAGAGAGAAGGAAGAGATGTTTTCCACTGAGGGTGATGAGACCCTGGCCTGGAGAGGTGGGAGGTGTCCCATCCCTGGCACCATTCCAGGTCAGGTTGCTTGGGGCTGTGAGCAACCTGCTGTAGTTTAAGATGTCCCTGCTGACCACAGGGAGGTTGGCCTAGATGACCTTTAGAGGTCCCTTCCAACCCAAACCACTCTGATTCTATGATGTATTAAAACAAGCCCCAACTGCTGTAAGATATGTTTTGCTCTTCCTGTTCTTAATAAGTTAAGGTTCCTGATGTTTCACTGTTCAAGATAGAGTTGCTACATAATTTTACAAAGCAGGATGTTTTCTGATTTCCTTCCCGAATAACCAATAACTGCTTCACTCCTCCTTCTTGATTGTGGATAATCATTTAACTCTTGTTTTCAGCAAGCTGGCCAAGGTTTTTCCAAGATCTCATCCCTGTCTGGTAACAATTCTTCCAGAGCTCATCACTGTGTAGGTACAGTAAGTAATAATCCTCTTATAGGCACAGAATTTTTCATTTCCCCCTTTTATACTCATTTTTATCTGATATCCATGTGTAATTCTAGCTGTGAATTTGATCATCCTGAATAATGGTATGAAATGCATTATGATGTCCACCACACTTTTCAGTTACAAACATGGTATCAGTCAGCACAGATGATTGCACATCCTTGCTTCACCCTGTGAGCCAACAGCTTATTCCTCTATCCTTCCATTTTGATCCTCTTCATTTCCTGGAAGAGCCTCTGATGAGGGAACTTGGCACTCTAAAGTGAAACAGCTAAATCCTCTCCCATGAAGTTTCTGGGACTTGGTGTATTGCACTTCTGATCCATCCGACTTTTTCCACAACTTTCAGCTTTTAAAGGTCAGTCTCTGCTTTCTCAAGGGCAGTAAGGGAAAGTGCTCTTGGGAGTAAATTTAATGTCTTCTACTTTTGGTGGTCTGTGGTCACAGTGCCTGGTGGTATAAATCTCCATCTTAAGTTCTCTTTGCCTAGGGAGACTTGGTGTTAAACTGTTCAGTGGTTTAGACCATTGGCCATCGCTCTTTGTGGACTCCCAGTGGACTTTGTCTCCAGGGATAAGTTCTTCTTCTGAAAGGTGCATGGACACTGAATTTTGGGGGAATACAGAATCATTTTGGTTGGAAAAGAAGATCATCAAGTCCAATCATTAACCCAGCACTACCAAGTCGCCACTAAACCATGTCCCTTAGTGTCACATATTCACATCTTTTAATTGCTGCATTCCTCTTCTGCAGTTCCTGATTTCACTTTCAAGCCTAGAGTATGATATTCCCAGAAGTGAACACCAGGTCATTAGCTGAGTTGTGCACCAACAGAGTTTGCTGTGCTTCAGGATACTGGCTTTTTCTTACTGAGTTATTGTTGAAGATCAGCAGAAGCATGATGAAGGGGTTGGAACATCTCTGGCAGGAGGAAAGGCTGAGAGCCTTGGGACTGCTCAGCCTGGAGAAGAGCAGAGTCAGAGGGGGAGCTGCTCAATGCTGAGCAAGAGCTGAAGGGTGCAGGGGGCAAGAGGCTGGGGCCAGACTCTGCTCAGTGGTGCCAAGGGGCAGTGGGCACAAACTGGAGCCTAGGAGGTTCCACCTGAGCAGGAGGAGAAACTTGTTTGGTGTGAGGTTTGTAGAGCCCTGGCCCAGGCTGCCCCAACAGCTTGTGGAATCTCCTTGTGTGGAGAGTTTCTAAGCCCAGCTGGAGGTGATCCTGGACAAGCTGCTGCATGTGACCCTGCTTTAGTAGGGAGGTTGGACTAGATGATCTCCAGAGGTCCCTTCCAACCCTCACCATGCTGGGATTCTGTGAAGCATTGAGATTTGATTCCTGAGTCAATCTTCCATGATATATAGAGGTCCATGACCTTGAGGATTTGGCCTGATCCTGTCTTTGCTAGGAAGTCCAATCATCACAGAGTAACAGCAGTAAATCCTGATCCTTGTACGTCATTCCAGGGCATCTTCTCCAGTATCCCAGGTAGAACAATGGTTAAACCTTGTTGCTGCCCTTGGGAAATGAAGGTCATCTCTGCATAGAGCAAGAAGAAGAAAGGAGCAGAAGATACAGAAGATGAATTTTTAGAGGGCTAATTACTGTGTGATGTCTCCTGTAGTTGTAGCTGTAGCTTTCTACCACTGGGTGGGGTGTTTTAACCGCATGACAAACGCCTTTCTCCTCAGAGCAGCAGTACAGCTTTCTTCTGAAGTGCGTGCTCAACCTTGAAACTGAAATCACCCCAAATTTTAGCTCTTATTTCTCCTTTTGTGGGTTTTAAACAGGCAGGTGCCACAATAAGCAACACATCTTTGGTACCATCCACCCTGGAGTCTGTGGTGCTGCTTGATTTCAAGGGAATCAGACAGGATCTTTAGAAATGTTTTAGGCTGAAGGTGGTGAGACCCTGGCATAGGTTGTCCAGAGAGGTGGGAGATGTCCTGCCCCTGGAACCATTCCAAATCAGTTTTTGTGGGGCTGTGAGCAACCTGCTCTTGGTGCAGATGTCACTGCTGACTGCAGTGGGGTTGGACTAGATGGCCTTTCAAGGTCCCTTTCAACTCAAACCACTCTGTAATTCTTTCAGAGTGCCTGCCAACTGCACTTTGAGATGACCTGTTCAACAGGATGGTGACTGGAGAGCTATATCTGGCAGCAGATGAAGAGGAGAATAGATTCAAGCAGAAAATAAGCTGTTAAACCTTATCCTAACCAAGGGAGACAGAGGGAGAAGGTACAGAGACCTGATAGAGACTTACTCCTGCACTCCTTTCTGGCTTATATATGAGTAATTCTGTTCTGCTTCCAGTGGAACTCAAATAATTAAGATGGAATGTTGTGTAGCTACTTATTAAAAGGAAAACTAAGTCTTGGAGCTCCTCAAGTGCCTGACTTCAGGCAGGTCCCGCCTCATTGGGAGCTTATTTCTTATAAACTCTTCCTCAGCTCTGTAAATCCAAGCATCTTCCATCTGGTGGGATGCTGGTAAGCTGGGCAGGGTTCTGCCTCTCCTTTCCGCCTAACAGTGTCTGTGTTGGATGCTACACAGGGATGCTGAGGGGGGGATCAGAGGGGATATCAATCTTGAGAGCTCAGAAGCTGAATGTTTAGTGCTGGGGATGTGGTTTTATGAAGAGAGCTGCAAGGAATCATTCCAGTGATGTCTTGGCTGAGTTAGGTACATCTCCCTCAAAACTGAAATGGAAATGAGCTGATAGCTTGGAGCCTAAGTCTGAATGAGGCATGTGATGGTTGAGTTCAGCTTTATAGTGGAGAACTATTTCTCATGGGAGATGGGTTAAGATAAAAAGGTAACATTTTGTACCTCCTTGAAGCCTGCTGTTTGATAACTAAGCCAGCTGTAGAGCTTGGAATGCTGGGTCAAAATGCTGGAGCCATAGGAATTGCAGGGCAGCTCCAGCTGCTAATCCACAGCTATTTGAAATCAGCAGCATGAGAAATTCATCTTGGCAGGTATTAAGCCAGAGCAGCTATTGTTTTCCCTCTGATGGCCATGCTCTTACTCAGCAGAATGTTCACACCCTACCTGGGCTCTCAGTCTGGTTTCTGAAAGCTCAGGAATTGCCCAAATGTGGCATTAAAGATTGTGAAACCTCTGCTTTCATCTCTTTGAACATCACTGAGCTGTTGCACGGATGCTTAAGGCAGTGAGCTCAGGACAGGGAAGGTGCCAGGCTGTGGAGAAATGGTGGGACCTGACCTAGACATCACCAGCAGGCAGAATCACAGAGGTAGGAAGGGACCTCTGGAGATCATCTAGTCCAACCTCCCCTGCTAAAGCAAGATCACCCACAGCAGCTTGCCCAGGATCACCTCCAGCTTGGTTTGGAATCTCTCCAGAGAAGGAGATTACAGAACCTCTCTGGTTTGTGCTTTTTTTTTTTTTTTCTGTGTTGGTGCCTGATAACCTGTGTGAAACATTTCTCCTTCCTGTTACTAATGAGGCTTGGAAACTCGATGCCAAAGTAGAACTCAAACTTTTTATTGGGAAGATCTTCACATTTGCAGCAAGCTCAGACTTTGTATGGTGTCAGCTTCTCCTGCAAGTGGGGGATCCAAACATGTTTCTTCATTGCTGAGCAAATGTCTTGGATTTCACATGTTTTCTCCAGCAGTGTGTTTATTATAGCTGTTGCCAAGAAGGAAGATAGAAAACAGCCTTTAATCCCTCTTTCTAAACATTTAGCTCTGGTAGAAGATACACATGATCAAATCTTTGGGCTTTCTGTTTGGTTTGTGAGGATGTTTTACACTTCAAATGGTTTTCCCCCTCTGCTGTGGTTGTTTGGAAAGATTCTTCAGGTCTTGGGAAGGGATTTGGACAAGGTAGAGTGTGAAAGAGAAAACAACATTGTTTAAACATAGAAGGGGGAGCTTTAGAGGTGGCAGAGCATGGAGAAGTTGTGTTTGCTGGAAGTCTAATCACTGAACTGACCATTCAACAACTCACTTTGGGGAGTTTGTTTCTCAGAAGGCTAAAGTTTCTCCCTTTTAAAGGAACAGTGTAGTCAACTAGGCTCCAGAAACTTCTACATCCTAAAACTTTAAGAGTAATAATAAACCTGTGGGTTTGGATCCAGTGAGTCTGCAGTTGGTAAAATGAGCAAAAATGTGACTAATTTGGGGAAAAGCGTGTAAAGTTGTGGTGAACAAGGAGAAGTCAGCAATTCTGACTCTACTCCAACAGTGGCAAGTGCAAGTCTTCAGATGCTTAAGATTCAGGGGAAGGTTGTGAGGAAGTGGAGTATGGAGTGGACTGAGTAGGAAGTTGTGTATGAAGTAGATTATAGAGTACAGTATGGAATAGACTGAAATAAAGTAGATTGAGTATGGAGTAGACTGAGTAAGAAGTAGAATGTGGAGTAGATTGGCTATGGAGTAGACTGAATGTGAAGTAGAGTATGGAGTAGATTTAATGTGGAGTAGACTGAGTATAGAGTATGAAGTAGGCTAAGAAGTAGACTGTGGAGTATATTTAATATAGAGTAGACTGAATATGAAATAGAGTATGAAGTAGACTTAAGTATGAAGGAGAGTATAGAGTAGACTAAGTATGGAGTGTGGATTAAATAGACTGAGAATGGAGTAGACTGAGTATGAAGTAGGCTAAGTATGAAGGAGTATGGAGCAGACAGAGTATGGAGTGAGTAGAGTATGGAATAGACTCAGTATGGAGTAGAGATGGAGTAGATTTAATATGGAGTAGACTGAATGTGAAGTAGAGTATGGAGAAGACTGAGTAAGAAGTAGAGTATGGAGTAGATTGAGTATGGATTAGACTGAGTATGGAGTAGACTGAGTATGAAGTAAAGTATGGAGTAAATTTAATATGGAGTAGAGTATGGAATAGGCTGAGTATGGAGTATGGAGCAGACTGAGTATGGAGTAGATTGAAGTTGAGGGAAAGGACAAGGGTAGATTCAAGTACTGTACACAAGGAGCAGAGATGACCTAAAGCTTTACATCCTGGAGACTAGGAACCCCAAGTCTTGCTCCTCTGTGCAAAGTTCCTCTAGGAACATCCTTCTACAGTTGCAGTAACATGGTGACCATGCCCTAAAGCTCTCAGGAGTCAGGTTCTCAAGAACTTCACATTGCTCAATGCTGATGCTCTCTTCAAATAGCTTCCAGACACCTCAGTGGTGGACCTCAGAACCTTGTACTTCAGAGCAGATCTGCTCCTTGCTCAGGTTTGTTATCAGTGTTGGAGGGTTGGTTACTGTCTTTAGCCAACAGTGGCTGCTCTGACCAGTACTAGGGAGGGAGGAGAACTGAGTGCCATGGAAAACTCACTTGGAGACTCACATCAGAGCTAATAAACCCCAAAGAATCTGTGGCATGTAGCTCCCCTGTGTCATTCCAGTCTCCTTCACTGGCTTCTGAGGTGGGAAGGATTGCACCATGACTCTCCTGGGAGTGTCAGTGGCTTCCATCAGCCCACCTGTGAAGGTGGTGAAGTAGCTTCAGGCTCATATCATATAGGGATCTCCTCTTTTATCCTTTCTTGGCTTCCCTCTTCTCCTCTGGTTCACAGTACCTGTCCCTTAGACCTTTGTACAATGAGGTAGAACAACTTCTGGAGGTAGCTAGAGCAAAGCTAGAGGTGCCACTGGAGGAATGAGCATCTCCAGAAGATTGCTATAGGTGTGGTGAACTTAAGTCTCAGACCTCAGGAGGTTCCACCTGAAGATGAGGAGAAACTTGTTTGCTGTGAGTGTGGCAGAGCCATAGACCTAACTGCCCAGAGCTTGTGGAGTCTCCTTGTGTGGAGAGCTTCCAAGCCCAGCTGGAGCTGATGCTGGGCAAGCTGCTGTGGGTGACCCTGCTTTAGTAGGGAGGTTGGACTAGATGATCTCCAGAGGTCCCTTCCAACCTTTTCCATTCCATCCTTTAGGCTTATCCAGGCTTACCCGGCGTGTGTTTTGCAGCATGGACCTGAGCAGCTGAAAGTCTGCTGTTGACATTGGCCAAGAACAGGTTGCAAGTGGTGCCGTTCAGCACCTCACACTCCAATCAGTCACCTGAAGCAGCTCCTGATCTGCTGGTGTAAAGGTTTCCAGGAGGCTCCTCAGCTCCCACAAATGCAAATTGAAGAGAGCATGGAGGTCCTTACTGGTGTTGTGCAACTCCTCCAC
>VWZO01003824.1:15776-47180 GCA_013396975.1 Bucco capensis | reverse complement strand
TTATCCTGACTTGTCACTTGTGCTGCTCACCCAGCAAAACATCTGGATGAGCTTCACAGGCTGAATCCCAGGTGAGGTGAGGTGAGATGAGGTTGTGTTGGCTTGTGCCCACATTCACACAGCCTGAGGAGCACTTTTAGCAGGGTCTGGATTAATCCATTTGTAGAGTCTGGTGTTTGGCCTAACCTGGTCAACCCTCTTGAGGTCACTCCAGGGGTGGTTTGGCCTCTTTTGAAGTTACTATCAACTCTTTAATGCAAGGATTTGATATCAATAAAGTCCTTCAGGTCAACCATCACCACAAATATGCTGAAGTTTATCAAGGTATTGGTAGAAAACTTGCATCTCTTCCTCCTGCTCCTTTCTAGCCATGTGGGTTTGTGATCAAAAACCAAAGGGAGGAAGGACTCTTCCCAGAGAGGACAATGTTCTGGTGATGTTCACCACCAGATGGAGATGTTTTAGGGGCTTTTTGGAGCTGCTTATTATACAGTGCTGAGAGTTTGATGGCCACACAGCAAGTGAGCTGAGGCACTGCAGGCTTCTTTGTGGTATTCTCCAAGCTCTCCTGAGAAGGAGTAAAGAGGTCCTCCTCCCACTTCAGGTCCTGACACCTGGATGATAGGAGCACAGTTATGCATTTTATATATATATATATGCAGTTGTTAAAGAATCATTGACTTGTTTGAGTTGGAAGGGACCTCTAGAGATCACCTCGTCTCTCAAGATGCCCTCAGTTGCTGCTGTAGCTGCTTTTACAGGGCTGTTCTCATGAGCCACCGAGCAAGTTCATAACCAGCATTTGCCCACACCAACTCTCTCCAAGCTAGCTTGGAGAAGACCCAGCTGGTTATGTGCAGAGGAAATGAGGATCTCAGGTGTACTTTGGGCTCAGGAAGATGTCCTATCTTGTATGACTGAGCTGTGATGATGTGCAGCACCCATGAAACCTGTGTGTCCCTGCAGTCCCATGATGTGGCTGATCACAAGCAGACCTGATGGCCTGAGACCCTTCTTAGGAGAGCTCCAGCATCTCCTCCTCCTGCTGAGCTTCACCCAAGTTCATGCTGATGCCTGCAGCTGGCCTAGGAGAGAGCTTATGATCAGGAGTTAATGGGTGGATGGTTGGACTTGATGATCTCAGTGGCCTTCTCCAACCATCATGATTCTCTGATTCTAAACTAAGCATCTATTTTAGTGCTCATTCTAGTGGTGTTAGCTCTCACATGTGGTTCATGCACAATCTCAGGGTGAGGAGGAGGAAATCTGTGGCTTCAGAGAAGGCAGAGACATGGAAAGCTCCAAGGATCTTCCCAACACCACAAAGTTTCTCTCCCAAATCATTCTTCAAACAAACACAAGCTCCTTCCAGCTGCATCCCTGTGCTTGGCCAGTGACACATCCACCCCGAGAGAGACCGTTTTTATGGCTCACACCTCTCAGACTGTGCTATTGATGTCTGTCTTTGGTGTCCTCCATCCAGGGAAAACATGTGTGGGAGCTGTGGATTCAGCTCAGACTCCACACACCTACAGCAGCCAACTCTGAGCAAGGCTGTCACCTGTGGTAGGATTTCAGTGTGAGCAGGTTTCCAATTAAGCAGAAGAAATTAAAGCAGAAGAAACCTGCTTCTATTGCACCAAGAACAAGCTGGGTTGGGAAATCCACTGCTTGGGCTTGTAAATCATCTTATACTCATCTCTGATTACAACAGAGGAGCAACCATGCAGCAACAGGAAGCACAAAGGCCTCATACCAGGGGTGAAGAACAGCAAAAAAACCCAAGTATCAACCACCGAAAAAATATGTGAGGGAAAAAAAGAGAGGAATTTGCAGCTGACCAGCATCCCTAGAAGATGCAGGACTAGGCAGTGGTACAGCTGAGGTCAGGGCTGGGTGCTTTTCCTCCTCCCTCCCTCATCATCCGCAGTTCTCCAAGCGAGATTGGCTGCTGCCGAGTCAGCCCATATCTGGCTAGAGGGAAACTTGAGCTCCACCAAGCCCAAATGTCAGAGGCTGCTTAGTCAGATGAATAGCAGCACTCAGCAGCAGCCAGCTTGGGCTCTTTCCACATTTCATCAGGGCCAGACTGGTGGTTTCTTGTGGGGTTTTTTTTTTTGGCTTCTGAGCTTTGTTTCTCAGTGTAAGCCAACCAAAAAACTTTGTGTGGAGCTGGCAGTGTGTGTGTAAACCCAAAAACAAAGCACCAGCCCAACAATTGATGAGCTTCTTCCTCTCCCTGCTCCTCTTCTGCTCCTCACACACCTTCCTCTGACTGCTGGATGCTAAGTATGTGACCATTAAAGGGTGAAGTTGTCGGTAGTGAGTGTTGCATTGGGTTTGGCAGCTTTATGCAAGGCTTAGATGGTCTTTAAGGTCTCTTGCAAGCCAAACCGTTCTATGATGCTAGGACNTTTGGTGGATAAGGAATTGGTTGGATGGTCACTTCCAGAGGGTGGTGGTCAACAGCTTGATGTCTAAATGAAGATCAGTGCCAAGTGGTATCCCTCAGAAATCCATGCTGCCGCCAGGGTTGTTTAATACCTTCATCAGTGGCATAGACAGAGGANAGAGGTCTCTTCCAACCTTAATGATTTCTGTGTCTTGGCTGGTGAAGGGCCTGGAGAATAAGTCTTGTAAGGAGCAGCTGAGGGAACTGGGTTTGGTTAGACTGGGGAAGAGGAGGCTGAGGGGAGACCTTCTGGCTCTCTACAACTCCCTGAAAGGAGGTCCAACAGTTAGCCCCACACTGCCAAGTCACACTAAACCTTGTCCCTCAGCACTATATCTCCATGGCTTTCCAGTTCCTCCAGGGATGGTGACTCCACCACTGCCTGGGGTAGCCTGGGCCAATGTTTTCTCCATTGGACCTTTCTCTGTAGCTCCTTGCTTTTGAGCTCCAGAGATCTTCATTTGGATGCTTTCAAAGCATGCCTTTTGGTGGATAAGGAATTGGTTGGATGGTCACTTCCAGAGGGTGGTGGTCAACAGCTTGATGTCTAAATGAAGATCAGTGCCAAGTGGTATCCCTCAGAAATCCATGCTGCCGCCAGGGTTGTTTAATACCTTCATCAGTGGCATAGACAGAGGAATCGAGTGCACCCGCAGCAAGTTTGCAGATGACAGAAGTTGAGTTGCCCAGAGAGGTGGTAGATGCCTTGCACCATTNGGCTCTCTACAACTCCCTGAAAGGAGGTCCAACAGTTAGCCCCACACTGCCAAGTCACACTAAACCTTGTCCCTCAGCACTATATCTCCATGGCTTTCCAGTTCCTCCAGGGATGGTGACTCCACCACTGCCTGGGGTAGCCTGGGCCAATGTTTTCTCCATTGGACCTTTCTCTGTAGCTCCTTGCTTTTGAGCTCCAGAGATCTTCATTTGGATGCTTTCAAAGCATGCCTTTTGGTGGATAAGGAATTGGTTGGATGGTCACTTCCAGAGGGTGGTGGTCAACAGCTTGATGTCTAAATGAAGATCAGTGCCAAGTGGTATCCCTCAGAAATCCATGCTGCCGCCAGGGTTGTTTAATACCTTCATCAGTGGCATAGACAGAGGAATCGAGTGCACCCGCAGCAAGTTTGCAGATGACAGAAGTTGAGTTGCCCAGAGAGGTGGTAGATGCCTTGCACCATTCCAGGTGAGGTTGGCTGGGGCTGTGAGCAACCTGCTCTAGGGACAGATGGCTCTGTTGAGTGCAGGGGTGTTTTACTAGATGACCTTGAAAGGTCTCTTGGCAGCTCCGTGCCACCACTTCGTGCTTGAGTTTCCAGCAGCACAACGCTGCCAGTTGCAACATCCTTTTTTGGTGTTAAAAGCGTCTTTAGATTTCACCAGTCTTTGCCTTTTTCTTCAAATAAACAGTTGCTGAAAGCAGAAAGAGCACTCCAGGGCAGGTAAACACCCAGGCTGGAGGCTAAACTTGCTTGGATTTCATGTTGCAGCCCCAAAAGTTCAGCTTCCCAGAGACAGGGTTGATGCAAAAAGTATTTCTTCTCTTTTAATATGATACTTCCTAGGTTAAATGTGTTGATTAGCCCTCAGTTAGCTGAAAATGCATTGCTTACTGATGTTCTTCCACCCTGTGGAAGTCTTGGAGGGTTCTCCAAGGAGATGGTTGGGTAGGAGTGTTGGCCAAATGTTAATTAAATCTTCTTTATTAAATAGGACACACCATGTGATTGCAGAATTAAGGCTGAGAGAGTTGGAGTTGCTCAGCCTGGAGAAGAGAAGGCTCTTGGGAGACCTTCTTTTGACCTTTGAGGACTTAAAGAGGACTAGAAGAAAGGTGAGGAGAAACTTTTTAGCAGGACCTGTTGGGTCAGGACAAGGGGTGATGGTCTGAAACCAAAAGAGGAGAGATTTAGACTAGAGAGAAGGAAGAAATGATCCTAAACAAGATTTCCCAATCACTACAAATTCCAATCACAGATATAAGAGGGATTTATTTTGGGTGCAAATCCCTGAATTCAGTCTGGAAGGCTAGAGTTATTCTGGGCTACTTCCCATTCACTTGTCGTCGTCATCGNCATCTGCCTGGGTTTGGAATCAGAGTTGTCCTTCTCCTAGGATGACTGCCAGAAGGCTAATGAGCTCATCCTACCCATACAAGGATTATAGGAACATGGGTATCACTCCCCACACTTTACCGTGGGCAATGAGTTTAATGCTCCCTCTGCTGTCAGCACAGTGTCAGCACCAGGGGCCACAGCATACCCCAAGTGATTTTCAGACTGTGCCTGACCATTCACTCATCACCACGAATAATCCCATGGTTGGGTCTTCATAGCTCCATCTGGGAAGGTATGAAGCACAGAGGGAGACAAGCACCGGTTCCTCGTCACTGATAGGGTTGGGATGCACAAGTGTGAGGAGCAGCTGAGAGAATTGGGGTTGGTTAGGCTGGAGGAGGCTCAGGGGAGACCTTCTTACTCTCTACAACTCCCTGGAAGAAGGTTGGAGTAAGATGGCGGTAGGTCTCTTCTCCAAGGTCAACAGTGAGAGGATAAGAGGAAATGGCCTCAAGTTGCACCAGGGGAGGTCTAGATTGGATATAAGGAGGAATTTCTTCACTGAAAGGGTTAAGTCTTTGCCCAAGCTGCCCAGGGAGATGCTGGAGTCGCCAGCCCTGGAGGGGTTTAAGAAAGATTTAGATGCCCTACTCAGGGACATGGTAGTGATAGGTATGGTTGGACCTGATGATCTTAGAGGTCTCTTCCAACGTTTGTGATTCTGTAATTCTGTGATACAGTCACACCTTGAAGTCAGAAGTCGCTCCTTATACCAAGGCACCTTCTCTTTCGTATCCTATCCAGATTTTAGCCCATGGCCTTGCTCCAACTTTGGGGCAGAGCTAAGCTTCATCATTAGTTTCAGCAACTGTTTTGAGACAGTCCAAACCAGGGTAGTGATAACGGTGTGGTTTCAGTTTGGGTCAGCATCTCAACTCTTTCCTCCCTCCTGCCTCTAACCCACCCCAAGAAGTGGGCAGCAGGTTCCTGGAAACAGGGCTCTATTCATGCAGGGTAGTGGGGAAGAAGGATGTAAATATGTGTATAATGCAGGAAATATGATGCAACCCCCCTCCCCGAACTGGGAGAACCTTGTGGCTTGGGGTGAGCAGCCTCTCATAAACCTTCATTTATGGACCTCTCCAGCTGTTTCCCAGCAGTAGTTAGGGACTAACTCTTTTTGGCTCTATTAACCACCTTTTACAGACCCACAGAATGTTAGGCGTTGGAAGGACCTCTGGAGATCATCTAGTCCAACCTCCCTGCAAGAGCAGGAGGACCTAGAGCAGCTTGCACAGGATGGTGTCTAGTTAGCTTTGGAATCTCTCCAGAGATGGAGACTCCAGCACCTCCCTAGGAAGTCTGGGCCAGTGCTCCAACACCCTCCAAGGACAAAATTTTCCTCCTCCTGTTCAGCTGGAACTTGCTGGCTGCTGGTTTGTGCCCATTGCCTCTAGTCCTGTCCCTAGGTGCCACTAGGCCTCATCCTCCTGCCCCCCCACCCTTGAAGGCTTGAGAAGCATTGAGCAGATTCCCGTTCAGGCTGCTCTGCTCTGGGCTAAGCTGCCCCAGCTCTCTCAGCCTCTCTGCACAAGAGAGGTGCTCAAGTCCCCTCAGCATTTCAGTAGCCCTTCTCTCCAGAAGTTCCCTATCTCTCTTTGGTCTTGCCAAGCTCTTCTCAGGGCTTGATCATATCATGGGATGGCAGAGTATGTGAACTAAGCCTCAGCATGGGCTACGGCTTGTACCCCCTCACACCTGACACCAGTAGAACCTGCTAGTGCACTCTTTTCTCCCCGAGGCTTGGTGGAGCATTGGTGTTGCAGTGGAGGAGCTCCAGGCTACAGCAGGAATCCTCCTCTTCAGTGGCTGGAAATGCCAAGGTTCCTTGAGTAATGAAAGCTGATCTCCTAGTTTAGATTTTGGGGATTGAGATGATTGTGGGGAGTGGGTGGGTGGATTTTTATTGTACAAAGCAGCTCCACTTTCCCTAGAGAACTTTGCAGTGCTGAGATGGTTTTGGGGTTTAATAATGTGGAGTTTATTCTGAACTCCACCACACCTCTTAGCCCTTCTGAGTGTTGAGAAGATGAGGAACCCCAAGAGAGAGATCGGTCAGTGATTCTGTGATTCACTTGCCATTGATCAACCTACAACTGCCTGCAAGGAGGTTGGAGTGAGGTGGAGGTTTATCTCTTCTCCAAAGGAACATGTGACAGGACAAGAGGAAGCAGCCTCAGGTTGCACCAGGGGAGGTTTAGGTTGAATATTATGAACAGTGTCTTCAAAAGGGTTGTGAAGCCCTGGAAGAGGCTACCCATCCAAGGAGTCACCATCCCTGGAGGGATCGAAAAGCTGTGTAGATATAGCATTCAGGGACATGGTTTAGTAGTGACCTGGCAGTGGTGGTTAACAGTTGGACTTGAAGACCATAAAGGTCTTTTCTAACCAAAACAATTCTGATTCTATGATACCTTCATGAGCATTGCATCTTATATGGCTGAGGGAGAAGCTCTGTCCAGAGAGGTTGAACAGATTCCATCCATGAAGGCTTCTGTGACCCAGCTACATAAAGCCCTGAGCAACCTGATGTGACTTCATGGCTTACCTTGCTTGCAGCAGAGGTTTGAGCTGGAGACCTCCTGAGGCCCTTTTCAACCTGAATCATCCTAAGAACCTAATGTTGAGGTTGCTGGACCAGCTTGATGGGTCTTCCACTGAGGAGCAGCTGCTCATTTCAAAGGAGACTAGCTTTCTGTTTTTTCTGTGTTGTCCAGAAGAGAGGAGAATTCCATATTCCTCTGAGCATTGCACCTAGGAAGTCTGATTTCCTATGGGTTTATATCTTGAGGTTGGTTCCCTTTGTAATTTAAGAGCTTTCTGGTGACCAGGGCATTTTAAGGGGGGACTGGTGTGTGGGTTTCTCCACTCTTCAATAAGATAGAGACCCACAGGTTGATTCTTACTCTGAGTAGATGCATTTACAAGGTCTCACTTCCTATCTGTGCTCTGGAAAGTGTGTGGAGAAATCTTGTAGAAACATTTAACTCTTTTGAGATTGCTCCTTCTTCAGAGAATCACAGAGTGTTAGGGGTTGGAAGGGACCTCTGGAGATCAGCTCATCCAATTTGCTTAAAACCTTGCCCACATGGGGTATGATGGGGGGAGAGGGATCCCACATTGTGCCTGTATTCACAAACCCCAGATCTTTTGGGCTATTTTATGGATTTGATAGGCATTGACCTCTTTGAAGATGTGACCCTTGTTCAGGTTCATCTGTGGAACCAACATCTGGTGGTGTGCTTCTTTTTGGTCAAGAAAACAAGTCAGGATATGGCCTGTGACTGCACAGAAGTGGGATGGACCTTCTTGAGCAAGGACAAACATCAAAAAGAAAGCAAAGTGCTTTGTAGGAGGCTCTGGGTGCCCTTTAACCTCTGATCTTCCTTCCCCTCTGTCTCCTCCTCTTCCTTAGCCCTAGAATTTCCTACTAAAAATCTCACCTTGCTTTTCCTTCTGGTGGCTCCAGTCAACTGCTTTCTGCCAGGGGATAGTGTTGCAGAAGACTCTTAGTGGCTAAAGCACCAAGGTATGAAAGCCTGAGGTCTGGCCTGGACCTTCCTTCATCCATGTGTGAAAGATCTGTCCTCCTCAGTCAAAACTTCCTTTTGGGGGTTTATTAACTAGGTTGACCAAAACATGGGACAAGACGTAGCATGCTGAGGCCACAGCTTGACTACTGGGTCACTTTTGGGCTCCTCACTCACTGCAAGAACAACCTTGAGGTGCTGGAGTGTGTCCAGAAAGGTCAAGAAAGGTGGGAAAGGGTCTAGAGCCCAAGTGTTGTGAGGAGCAGCTGAGGGTACTGGGGTTGGTTAGTGTGGAGAAGAGGAGGCTGAGGGGAGACCTTCTCACTCTCTCCAACTCCCTGAAAGGAAGTTAGAGTGAGGTGAGGGTTGGTATCTTCTCCCAAGGAACAAGTGATGGAACAAGAGGAAATGTCCTAAAGTTGCATCAGGGTAGGTTTAGGTTGGACATTAGGAAAATAGTCTTCCCCAAAAGAATTGTCAAGACCTGTCCCAGGCTGCCCAGGGCAGTGGTGGAATCACCATCCCTGGAGGAATTGAAAAGCCCTGGAGATGAGGTGCTGAGGGACATGGTTTAGTAGTGACTTGGCAGTGTTAGGGTAATGGTTGGACTTGCTGATCTTAAAGGTCTCTTCCAACCAAAAATGACTCTATGATTCTATGAGATAGTAAAGTTCCATAACTAGTGCTATCATCTGGCACCATTCCAGGTGAGGTTGTTTGAAGGTGTGAGCAACCTGCTCTGTTTGCAAATGCCCCTGCTGACTGCAGAGGGGTTGGACTTCATGACATTGAAAGGTCCCTTCCAACCCAAACCACTCTATGATTCTTCACTCTGCATTTCCCTGCTACCTTCTTGTGAAGGTTCCAAATTGACTGTCACCCAGGACAACGAATGTCACCACACTAAAGCCAAAGGACAACAGAAGTGCCAGAAAACAAGGGTGAGGAGCAAGACTTGGTAGGGTTTGGAGGTCCTGCCAGCTCACACTGTGGGCTGTTGTGCCACATTCATGATCCTGAAGGCAGCTGAGTGACAGTAATCCGACAGTGAGGAGAGCTGGCATGAAAACCTTCTGCCTCCTGGAGAGGACAAAGGACATTCCTGCCCTGCAAAACGTCTCACATACTTACTTGTTTGATGCTACTGGGAACACTGGGATGCGGGAATGCAGCTCTTGGTCTCATCTGGCTTCTGCCACTCAAGGAAAGTCCATACCTGCTGCTGAGTGGGAGGCTTTCCACACTAACCTGCCCCATTTCCATCCATTCAAAGAAGTGTTTGGACAAAGGAGGCTGTGTTCTGCCTCCTTTTCCATTCAGTGCCCCTTGGTCAGCTCTGAAATGTCATCAAGGAGAAGATTGGCCTCACCAAGGAGGGGTCAGGACTACAAAGAAGCAGAGGCAAGGGAGAAGGAGCAGGCATGACAGGATTTGTTTCTGAGTGCCACAGCACAATGGGTTGGTCCCTCCATGCTTCCCACGCTCTTTGGGTTGCATTCCCAAAAGGAATATGGTGCAGGAGGGTGGAGCCAGTGGAATGATGTGGCCTGAAATAGCAGTGGTGGGAGCAGGACTTTGGTGGTGGCAAAAGCAGTGGAGAAAGCTCTCAAGTGGTGAAGACAAAGCCACATTTAATTGTTGTCATTACATTATGATCATACCTGGGTCTCGTTTGTGGTGGTAGTTTCACTGAGAGACTTCAAAGCACTGCTAGGTAAGTCCTGCTGGGCTCCTCTAGCAGATAGGGAAACTGAGGCACATAGCTTTGGTCCCCACTTGAGGTGAGGAAGTGGCTTGGTGCTAGAGGTGGAGATAGATTTTTATGCTGAGAGCAGCTCAGGCACTGAGAGAACCAGAGCAGTTGTCCCACTCTGGAGTGTGACTACAATGAAGCTCAGGTACTTGAGAAGAGGTTTAGGTGGGAGCCAGAGCAGTTGTCCCACCATGAATCTCAGGTGCTGAGATGAGGCTTAGGTTGGAAGCAGAGCAGTTGTCCCACTCTGGACTGTGACCCACCACAAAGCTCAGATGCCTTAGATGATATTTAGGTGGAGTTCAGACCTGAACTTGAACGTTTTGAACCCCCTAACGTGCTGCCTAGCATGGTCTTCTGGGTCCATCCCACCTGGCTCCAAGCAAGTTTCCTGCTCAAGTGCACAGGGATTCCTGGAGCTCCTTCAGAGGAATTCCAACTCGAAGCCATGACAAAGCTCTGTCTCCAGACAGGTTTTGCAGGAAGCTTTTTGAGCCTGGCAGCAAGCCCAGGCTGAGATCTGAGAAGCTCTGAGCTGAAGTCTTGCTTCTTCCTGTGTTGAACTCACACAGGAGCTGGATTTTTTCCCATGATTTTATAGCCTTGCTGGAATTTTCCTGTGAAGATAATGACTGGAAAAGGGTAGGCACCAAGGTCACCTGAAACAGATGGTAGCTCTCCAAAGAGGCCACACCTGCAGAGCAAATAAACATGGGGCACCTAACAAGGGTGCAGGTGTTGGAGGAGATAAAAGAGCCTAGCTGGCATTTCCTAAAGAGCAGTTGAGGTTGGAAAGGGCCTTTAAAGATCAGCTAGCCCAACCTTATCTGGGGAAGGGTTGGCTTCTCCAGCTTGAATCCCATCAAAATTTACTGAAGTTTTTGGATGAGTGAACAGGGAGATCTGAACCTGGGTGATATGGATCCAAAATCTCTGAGCTGGAAAATCTAGGGTGATATGGATCCAAAAGCCTCTGAACTGGAAGATCTATCCCTGCTGCTGTCCTGACAAAAAAAGCATCTGGAGGTCTTGCTGCTAGCTTGATCCCTCCTTCAAACTTGGAGCTTGGAGTATGGAAAAAGTTGTCATCTCCTAAAGCAGCCAGCTGGAGAAGCTGGTTGGCAGGCTGCAGCCAGGAATGGTGGCCAACACACATCATGTTTTGGCATCTTCATCTCTCTTTTGTAGCCACCTTGGAAGATTTCCCAAGGTATTAGCCTCTGTTGTAGCACATCATTCCATAACCATCTCCTTCCAGCTGACTGGGGCTGGAGCAGGCAGACAGCTCAACACTTGCTCTGGCTTTCATCCAGCTCAAGTACTGGAAGGGCAGAGCTCCACTGAGAACTCCATGTGCTTCGGGTTTTCTACCCTATAAGTGATGCAGTTCCTTGAAGGACTAATCTAACAGGTGAATTACAGCAAATCAAAGCCATGACTTGGGGGTGACCTGCTGGAAAGCAGCTCCACAGAGAAGGAGCTGGTTGTGCTGGTGGACAACAAGTTCACCATCAGCTAGCAATGTGCCCTCGTGACCAAGCAGGCCAATGTTCTCCTGGGGTGCATCAAGAAGACTGTGACCAGCAGGTGAAGGGAGGTTCTCCTTCCCTTCTACTCTGCACTTGAGAGGCCATAGCTGGAGTAGTGTGCCCAGTTCTGGGCTCCCCAGCTCAGGAGAGATAAGGAACTCCTGGAGAGAGTCCAGCAGAGGCTCCCAAGATGCTGAGGGCACTGGAGCAGCTGTGGCAGGAAGAAAGGCTAAGAGGACCGGGGCTCCTNGGCTAAGAGCCCTGGGGCTGCTTAGCCTGGAGAATAGCAGAGCCAGAGGGGATCAGCTCCATGCTGAGCAAGAGCTGAAGGGTGCAGGGGCAAGAGGCTGGGGCCAGACTCTGCTCAGTGGTGCCCAGGGCCAGGCCGAGGGGCAATGGGCACAAACTGGAATCCAGGAGGTTCCATCTGATCAGGAGGAGAACCTTGTTTGGTGTGACTGTGGCAGAGCCCTGGCCTAGGCTACCCAGAGAGCTTGTGGAGTCTCCTTGTGTGGAGAGCTTCCAAGCCCAACTGGAGGTGATGCTGGGCAAGCTGCTGTGGTTGACCCTGCTGGAGCAGGGGGGGTGGATTAGATGATCCCCCAGATGTCCCTTCCGACCCCCACCATGCTAGGATTTGGTAAATCCGGTTGTTAGTGCTGGCACTCACTAGATGAGGTGATTTTTGGAGACTTGTATGGTAGCTGGAGGCTGAGCCCTTATTGTCAGCTTGGCTTTCCACCTCTTCTCATATGGCTTCCTAAGAAAGCACTTAATGATTTTCAGGAGCTGCCCCACTGTATCTGCTGCTCAGCACAAGCTGACAGCAGCTGGGGGATGTTGGCTGAAGGCTTGAAGGCACCGTGGGGTGGATGCAGCACAGTGATGTCCTCCAGAATTGCCCAACAGCTAACCACACACAGATGACTGCTGGACTTCTGTAAGGTTGGGTGACAAAGAACTTGACAGGAGGACCAGACTGACCCTAGTGTCCTGATGACCAAAGAAATATATTTGTTTCTATTTAAGGCTAAGGGTTTTTTGAGTAATTTACCAGATGAGGTCTCCTAATCTATGGTAATTAAGGTTCTTTCTCCTGTTTCAGAGTATGACAGAAAAATCTCCATGTGCCTATTATTTAGGATATCTCAGATAACTCCTTGGGGCTTTTGGTGGATGAAGCCTGTTGGCAAAAAGAGGTCAACACTGAGGTTGTTGTTTGCTACCCCTAATATAGTCACAGCTCACTGGGAAGCCAAACAGCTTGTGGAAACAGAGGATAGAAAAAGTGGTGGGGTGACCTTTCCTATGTGATAGGAAGTCTGGAGTGGACTAGAGTTGTGTGTGGGATATTGCATCTGAAGCTTCATCCATCCATCCATCCATCCATCCATCCATCCATCCATCCATCTATCTTTGGGACTTTCAACTCCTCTTTGATCCCTAGGTACCGACTTCCTTGTAGAGAAGGGAGGAAAAGTCCTCCATAAGGATGTGATGTATTGGGAGCTTGAAGGAGGTTGGACTAGATGACCTTGAAAGGTCCCTTCCAACCCAAACCCTTCTATGATGGACCAGGATGCATGAGAAGCATGTAAAACCCAAGTTATCTTTTAGAATGAAGGTTTTAGTGAGCACACAACTATCCCAGATGTCTTCTTAAATGTATGAGCCGGTTTTCAGTTTGAGGAGGACAAGCTGTGGTGATGTGAGCTTTGTGTTCTGTGCTTTCCTTCAGCCAAACTAGAGAAGGGATTTATGAAGACTTTTAACTTCTTGCCTTGTCTGCTTGGCTGGTCCAGATGTGAGGGCTGCTGGAATGATAAACTGGGAGGTTACCTGAAAGTTGCCCTGATCCTGGTGGGAGATCCTCTGTATGGTGCTGACAGGTTGGTGGTTGGACTTCATGATCTTAGAAGTCTCTTCCAACCTTAATGATTCTGTGATACGGTATAAAAAAGCAGGTACCTAGGAGACACCCTTCCAGGCTCATGTATGTGGTGAGCTTCAAAACTTGAGGAGGACAAATCTATGCATCTCTATATGCCCCTACCCCATGAAGAGAATCATAAAGTCATGATGGTTGGCAAAGCCACCTGACATCATCCAGTCCAACTATCCACTCAACACTCCTGTGCTCACCACTTAGCAGCTGAGTCCATTCAGGATTTGAGAGGAAATGGCCTCACGTTGCACCAGGGGAGGTTTAGATTGGATATAAGGAGGAATTTCTTCACTGAAAGGGTTGTTAAGTCTTGGCCCAGGCTGCCCAGGAAGGTGGTGGAATCACCATAGCTGGAGGGGTTTAAGAAACATGTAGATGCTCTGCTCAGGGACATGGTTTAGAGGCATAGGAGTGATAGGTATGGTTGGACTTGCTGATCTTAGAGGTCTCTTCCAACCTTCATGATTCTGTGATTCTATGAATTTGACATCTCTGCCAACTTGGACATTTTCTGGCTTTTTATAACCAGGAAACTTCTCTTTTCTGCTTTTTTGGGCATGTGATGACATTCATGATATCTGAGGGTTGGCCTAGCTGGCCTTAAAAGGTCCCTTCCAACCCAAACCAGTCTGTGATTCAATCTCTAATCATCAGGGATCTTCCTGAGCCTTTAATGCACTCCATGGGCATTCCGAATGCCAAAGGCTGATCTGGGAATCCTCCTGCTTGGATCTGCAGCTCTGGGAGAGGCAGAAGAGCAGGAACTGGAGAGCCCTGCCTCACCTGTCTGTGCCAAGAGGAATTCCTGCTAGAGGAGTCACTCTTTATTGCCAGGCTGCTGAAGGATGAATGAGTGAGTAGCAAAAGGTGTAGTGACACCAATATTTTGGGGTTACTTGGAGGCAGTGAACTTCAGCTGCAACGTAGCTAACACCTCAAGCTCTCGCTTCCAATAGGGAAAAGGGCTTTTTACAGGGAGAAATCAGGAGAGGTTGTCAACCAATGAAGGTTGGCTCTGGGTGTGAGTCATATTCATGAAGAGTTGTAAGTTTGTGCTCTGGTAGATCTGGAGAGGTGATTAAAGCCACATAAAAAACCACCATCATTAATCTAGTTTCTGCAGCTCTGCTTGGTACCTGCAGATGGGGCAGGGGAAAGAAATAGAGAGCTAGGAGGAGGAAAAATCCCTTCCCCAAGGATGAGTCACCTCATCGTGAGTGAAATACAATCCTGTGGGCACTCTAATCATAGAATTCCTATCTGGAACAAAGAGAGAAACTTTGGGAGTTGTAATTAGCCCAGAGGATTTTTTAGCTGTGGTGTTTATCTGAGATAGATTTGAAGGAGGTTGTCACCTCCTACTCTGTCTTCTGCTTGCTATCTCCTGGTCAGGATGGTGAGCTGGGACCCCATCATTGTTTGACAGTGGGGTGAAATGGAGGGGCAGGTCATGCCCCAAAAAGCTTAGTCAGGGTTTTTCTGGAGCGGTACCCACCTCTGCTGGGACTACTTCATAGAGTTGGATAATTCTTGTCTTGAGTTGGAATAATTTGTCTTGATTTGCACACGAGAGACATGGACCTGGTGGGGCAGGGCCAGAGGAGGCCGTGAAGATGATCCAAGGGCTGGAAGCTCTCTGCTGTGAGGCCAGGCTGAGAGAGTTGGGGTTGTTGAGCCTGGAGAAGAGAAGGCTCCAGGGAGACCTTGTGGCCTTTCAGGGCTTAAAGGTGTGTAGAAGAAAGCTGGGGAGAGACTTTTGAGCAGGAGCTCTTGGGACAGGACAAGAGGTGGTGGTTTGAAACTTGAAGAGGAGAGATGTGGACTAGAGAGAAGGAAGAAATGCATCACCCTGAGGGTGGTGAGACCCTGTCCCAGGTTGTCCAGAGAGGTGGGAGATGTCCCATCCCTGGCACCATTGCAGGTCAGGTTGTTTGGGGCTGTGAGCAACCTGCTGTAGTTGAAAATGTCCTTGCTGACTGCAGGGGGCTTGGACTAGATGACCTTTGAAGGTCTCTCCCAACTCAAACCACTCTGTGATTTTTAGCATTAAGATGATTTAATGTTTCTGTCCCTGGAAGTCTTCAGTTACAGGAGATGTTTCTCATTATCAACCATGAGGTTGCCAGGTCTGGGAAAGATCTCTGGTTTATATTACTGTCTGTGCTCCACTGAGTGTGCATAAGACATCCCAGAACCAAAGATGATGAGATCCTTCTTTTATCCATAGGATAAAAGTTGTTGTAGGGTGCAGGGGGCCATCCAGTGGTTCCAGGCATGGAGGTGACTGAGGACACCTTGTCCCTGCAGCCTGTGCTCTGCCACCCTTCTGACCTACATTCTTGATAGCAGGAGAGGAATGGGTGCAATTCTGACACACCTTTGTGACTGCAGGAGCTGGTGCCAGGGAATAATGATGGGGAGAGTGGAAGGTGGAGCAAATGATGGAGCAACAACCTCCTGAGCTCAGCTCAGATCAGAATTGGCTTAATGGGAACAAAAAGGAGAGAGGGATCACTCAAGAGAGGGATCACTCTAATGCAGATACTCAGAAGATAGGAGATGGCTCTGATCCTAAGTCATTCCTCTGAAAGATACTTTGACGTTCTAACAACTCTTGCTTTTGCCTGAAATAGGTGTTTTTCCTCCCATGACTCCATCACCCATCCTACCAGAGGCTGAGTAGCACAGGACATATTCCAGGTCAGGATGTTTGGAGTTCTGAGCAACCTGCTCTAGATGAAGCTGTCCCTGCTGACTGCAAGGGGTTTGGACTAGATAACCTTTCAGGGTCCGTTCCCACCCAAACCACCCTATGACTCTGTGATTCTTCCCACCCTCTGAGGTTGATGGTGTTTAGTGGCTTCTTCAAGAGCTCTGAAAAGGTCTCCTGCAACCCAATGACACCAAGTACCCACATGGATGGTGGGAACAGTGAGCACAACTACCTTCATCTTCTCACCCTGCTTGGGGGCTCTGCAAGGAGGTGCAATAGATTTCACCTTGCAAAGAACTTCTTTATCAACCTGGCCCCACAGGCTGATCCACCAGGCTGGTTGGTTGACTGGTGACCTGACCAGATCCCAGCTGAGGTCACACTAGTCCTACCTCATCAAGCCCTGTGATTTTTCTGCCTAGGTGAATGAAACCCACACCAGCTGGGTGAGAAGGTGAAGATGAAGGTAGTTGTACTCACTGTTCCCATGGCCAGGGGATGCTCTGAGCTGGTACTCTTCAAGGTCCATAATCTCCTCCCCTGCCTGAGCATCTTCTGGACAGCCAACTCCTTGGAGAGCAACCAAATTGGTTGCTGTAGCTCAGTGAACGATGGAGCCAGGGAGAAATTCCTCTTTAATTACAGTTTGGGAATAATAAGAGCAAGATCTGGGCTGAGCATGTTCTGCTCTGAATGTATCCTTCAGTTTGTATGCAGAGGAGAGTTGCAGATGTCCCTGCTGAATGCAGAGGGGTTGGCCTACATGACCTTTGAAGGTCCCTTCCAACCCAAAGCATTCAGTGATGCTCTAAATGAGGTTGCCCTGTGGGTGGAAAACGTCCAAGTGAGACCAGGAACTAACCTTGCCACTTGAGAAGCAGGAACTGCCTATCCCCAAGCTGGGCTGAGCTGTGTTTTACCCAACAGGTTCTTGCTGTTTGCATGAGATGAATGTTACAAGAATCCACCAGCCTGTGAAAGCCCTGGGTGCCCTCAAAGCATCCCATCCTGCAAGCTGGGAAGGGCTGGTGGCATCCCTGTTCCTTCTTTAGATCTTGGCTTGGCCTGCAGAAGACAAAACCTTGCGTTGCACAAAGATTTAAAACACAAAAAAGAAAAAACCCCAAACAACTCAACTTCCTCTATCCTTTGGTTTTTTTTTTATTTTGCTGGTAAATTTGTTATCCTGAGTGACAGCAAATTTCTGGCCACAGAGAAATTTGGGGCAGTGTCGTCTTCTGGGAAAGCCTCAGAGCCCTTGCTGGAGAGGGGGATTCCTGCAGCCTGAATTTGGTGGGTTATCCTCACACTGCTGACAGAAGAAGAGGCTTTCAACAGGGGCTGAGATGCTTCTCATTTCCTTGAAATATTAGCTGGGAGATTTGGTTGGCAGCCACCAGCTGCTGCTCTTCAAAGCAAAACCCTAAGTGCAACCTCCTAGCAGCAAAACCAGACCCTTAAGCTCTGTGGCCAGTCCCAGTGCCATGCCTGGATCTCCTGCATGGTAAGAGCAGAGAGATCAATCTTCAGAAAACACATTTGATTTCTGGTTTTGGGGGCTGGAAGAGACCTTGCAAGATCATCTTGTCCAACTCCCCCTGGAGTCAGCAGGGACATCTGCAACTAGAGCACATTGCTCACAGCCCCAAACAACCTGACCTGGAATGGTGCCAGGGATGAGACATCTCCCACCTCTTTGGGCAACCTGGGCCAAGATCTCACCACCCTCAGGGTAAAACACTTCTTCCTTCTCTCTAGTCTAAATCTCTCCTCTTTCAGTTTCAAACCACTACGTCTTGTCCTGTCCCAACAGCTCCTGCTCAGAAGTCTTTCCCTCTCAAACAGATCCACGTTGCTAGGTAGATCCTTTTGGATTTCACCTCTAGCTGATGTCCATGAGATAAATGCTACCACCTTGGCAACAACACATTATTTCCTTCTACCAACCTGCCTTGAAATGATTCCATTCTCTCTTTCACTTCTGTTTATTAGCAGGAGCTCATAATGTTGGACTTGATGATCTTCGAGGTCTCTTCCAACCTTAATGATTCTATGATTCTGTGTTGCTGAAATAGTTTGCATCTTTTCTTACCAGCAAAAAAATTTGGAAAATGGGTTTATTTTCACACTTTCTAGAGGCAGAACCATTCCTGTGTCCTTCTGCTGTTAGGTTCATATTTTCCTAGTGCTCCTTTGTTATTTCCTAGGAAAAGTTGCTGTTGCATGGTTGAATTCAAAAGAGAAAGTGAATTTTTTTTTTACTTCCCAATAGTTCTTTCTGGTTTTCTAGAATGATTTATATTCCCCCCCTCACCTCTCTCTTATAGAGGCACTGGAATTCCATGGTGGAGTCTCCATCTCTGGAGAGATTCCAAACCTGACTGGACACTATCCTGTGCAAGCTGCTCTAGGTTCTCCTGCCCTTGCAGGAGGGTTGGACTAGATGATCTCCAGCTGTCCCTTCCAACCCCTAATTTTCTGTGATTCTGTGAGGGTATCTGTCAGGAGGTGACTTACTGCTTATGAAGCTCTGCAGAACATGGAGCAGTTTGGAAATTCAGTGTCAGCTTTAGCCTTGCTTTCTCACATCAAGTAAAAGTTAATCACTTCTCTATCTCCTCTTCCCAACACAGAAAATTGCTTGAAATCACAGTGGCTTCTTTGAAATCACTTTTTTCCCCTCAGCTTTGTTGACCTTTTCATTACTGAGCTTTTTGATCACTGTTTTTTCCAGTACCCACAAGAAACAGGTTTTGGTTCTGTGTTGGTTACAGCTAATTTTTTTCCTGTAAGCACAGAAGGCCAAGAGCTAAGATTTTAAAGAAACCACTAAACACCATTAACCTCAGATGGTGGAAAAAAGTCAAGAGTGGTTTGGGTTGCAAGAGACCTTCAAAGGTCATCTAGTCCAACCCCCCTGCAATCAGCAGGGCCATCTGCAACTACAGCAGGTTGCTCACAGCCCCAGTCAACCTCACCTGGAATGGTGCCAGGGATGGGACATCTCCCACCTCTATGGGCAACCTGGGCCAAGGTCTCGCCACCCTCAGGGTGAAGCATTTCTTCCTTCTCTCTAGTCTCAATCTCTCCTCTTCAGTTTCAAACGATCACGTCTTGTCCTGTCCCAACAGCTCCTGCACAAAAGTCTCTCCTCACCTTTCTTCTAGGCCACTCTAAGTCCTGAAAGGTCACAAGAAGGTCTCCCTGGAGCCTTCTTTTCTCCAGCCTCAACAACCCCAACTATCTCAGCCTGGCCTCACAGCAGAGAGCTTCCAGCCCTCACAGCATTTCTGTGGCCTCCTCTGGCCCTGCTCTATCAGCTCCATGTCTCTCCTGTGCTGAGGACTCCAGTACAGCTGGCCCCAGCACTGCAGCTGAGCTCTCCCCAGAGCACAGCAGAGCAGAGGCACAATCTCTTCCCTGCCCTGCTGGCCATACTGCTGGGGATGCAGCCCAGGAGATGGTTGCCTTCTGGGCTGGGAGCACACATGTTGCCACCTCAGGGCCATTTTTTCGTCACGAGGGTGAAGAAGAGTGAGGCAGCTCTGGTTTCAGTTAGTGTCCTCTGGGGAAAGGTCCCAGCCTGCTTTGGACATGGAAGGCTCAGCTTGTGTTCAATTCCACCACTTGTCTTTGCTTTGAAGAAGGCATACAATGGACACAGAGATGTCTTTGGTGCTATTTGATGCCTGCTAGATGATTATGAAGGTTCTCTGGGCATGCTTCCAACCCTGAGAAGGGATGTGGTGCTGATGATGTTTTGGAGGTGAGGTGATCGTGTCTGGTTTCCATGTGGGGCTGAATGTGTGTTCTCACATCGTCCCCAGGAAGCAGAAGAACTTCAGCCCCCTGTGGAGCAGCTGATCAGTAGTCTTGTCCCATATTTGGAGGTGGTGGCCCACCAACACTGACAGGAGTCTTGTACCACCACCAAGACGGTTTTCAGTCAGTGCCCCAAGGATATTTAGCTTTAACTTGGCTTACAGAGAATAGTGTAAATGTTAAGAAGTAAAGTTAAGGCTCCTTCAATTCACTGATTCCTGCAGTCCCAGCCCCCTGGTGAAGAAGGACATAGGAAAGGCTGTGATGCCTAGAGACAGGACAAGAGGTAACAGGCACAAACTTGAACATAGGAAGTTCCATCTAACCATCAGGAGTAACTTCTTAACTTTGAGGGTGGTGGAGCATTGCCCCAGGCTGCTGAGAGAGGTGGTGGAGTCTTCATCTCTCAGAGATTCCAACCCCACCTGGATGCCATCCTGGACAACCTGCTCTAGGTAACCCTGCTGGAGCAGGGGGGTTGGACTAGATGATCTCCAGAGGTCCCTTCCAACTCCTAACATTCAGTAATTCTGTGAAAGTATCTGTCAGAAGGTGATTTATTGCTTATGAAACTCTGCAGAATGTGGAGCAGTTTGGACATGGACTTCTCAGTATGCTTAATTCCAACCCCCCAGGTTCATGAGTGTCACCCCCAGCAGCTTGCCCAGGATCACCTCCAGGTGGGGTTGGAATCTCTCCACAGAAGGAGACTCCACAACCTCTCTCAGCAGCCTGGGCTAGGGCTCTGGCACCCTCCCAGCAAAGAAGTTTATTCTTTTGTGTCTTGGTGGAGCTTGAAGGCCTTAGGTGTTGTAGGTGGCTAGTGTAAAGACAGATGGCAGTGAGGGAGCTAAGATAAAAATAACATTTAAAAGCTGAAGAACACTTCTGAAGAGCATCAGATGGTGCCAAAAAATGTAGGCCCTTATTTGACATAGGGACAACCATCTCCGTGAGATACCTGAGCCAAGGAGCACCTCAAGGCAGAGGTAAGAGATGATGATGTTACTGCTGGATAACATGCAGCTATCAGGTGGAGAGCACTGCACATTGCTTAGGGACCATGACTTCATGGACATGTTCAACCTGTCAGAGACCTTTCTTGACTTCTTTGGTCACCAGAGACAGTTTTTTCTTCTCCCTCTCCTAACCACCAGCAGCTCATGACTCAAGATGTGTCTGACCTGAAGCAAACCCCCATGCCCATCAAAGCAGGGGATATAGTGTTAAGAAGATCATGTCCTTCTACCCTAGTTTGAAGAGTAGCCAAGCCCAGGGGTGGAGAAGACCTTGTTGGGTCTCAGCTCATGCTCCCTACTAGACAAGACAGACAAATGAAAGAGTTCCTGAGGCTAAAAACACAGATTTGGAGTAAAGGGATGAAGATAAAAGAAGAAAATGTCTCCTTGAAGGTTCTGCTTAATTACAGAGGTGGTGCTCAGCTGGCTCAGCACTTTGACTGGCCCATGGTGCTCTTCTTCCTGGAAAGAAGCTGGAATCACCCTCTCTTTCCTACAGGAGCTCAGATCTCACATCTTTGTTTCATTTCCTCTGGAAGAAGAAAGGTCCAGAACCTTCTAGTTAACAGACCCAAGTAGCCCTAGTTGTGTGTGTCTCTACAAGAAAGCTCCACACCTTTTTCTTTGGGACTGAACAGTGGGACAGGAGAAGTCCTGTCTTCCTGAAGCCTTCTGTGAACATTTACATCTTAGTTAGCACTTCACTGGCCTCTGGCTGCTTTCATCCTCTTCAGTCTAACGATGTATCAGTAAAGCTTCTCAGATCTAGAGAACATCCTAACTTCTTGTGACTAGAAGCATGATGAAGTCCATGGGCACTTTGGTGAGGAGTCTGTGTGAGGAAACCTCCACGAGGCCAGATCTTCTGTGGGAAAAAGCCAGAGGGCCAGGAAATCATCAAGGTTGAAAATGTTGGCCTGAGGGTTGGAGATGTTAAAAATTAACAGAGACATGTGAGAACCTCAAACTCAGGTTGACAAGTGAAGGTTTCCAGCTGAGCAGATGACAGCTGAAGTCCCACTGCCTGGTGGAACTTGCTGGGCTTCTGGGAGGTCTTTTGAAAGGCTGCTTTTCAGCTTTTCTCTACCTTCTGTGGAGAGCCAAGGAAGCAAATCCTGTGGCAAGCTGGGCTTGTCCTCTCTTGACACATTCATGGCTTGCAGAGGAGCTGGTGCAGCCAAGGCAGCAAGCAAAGGCATGGGACATGAACTGCTTCTGTTCAAGAGTAGTGAGGTCTAAGAGGGAAAACAAGTGGTGGTTGTGTGAGTGAAAGCCACCACTGAAAGACCAGAGCCTAAGATAGCCCTCCTGCTAATTACTGGGTGCATCTAATTGTGATTGCTTTCCATCCCCCAAAACAAGGGAGCTCTTGGTGGCCACATGTTCCCAGGAGATGGCTGGTGGAGATGCTGTGAAAACATAGGAGCATGTTTGGAGGTTTACCAGCAGAGGAAAAGAAGGTAGCATGTCCTCTGAAGTCTTGACCAAAGGTTGTGCCTTTGGGAAGCCAGAAGGGTCAAGCAGGTCCTGGGGAGCATTGATAGCAGATCAAGAGAGATGATAGTCCCAACTCTGCTTGGTGCTGGTGAGGCCTCACCTTGAGTACTGGGTGTAGTTTGGGGCACCCCAATACAAGAGGGATATCAAGTTGTTGGATAGTGTCCAGAGGAGGTCCACGAAGATGGTGAAGGGTCTAGAGGTAAAGACATATGAGGAACAGCTGAGGTCACTTGATCTGTTTAACCTGGAGAAGAGGAGATTGACGAGAGACCTCACTGTGGTCTATAGCTTCCTCACCAGGGATCAAGGAGGGGGAGGAGCTGATCTCTTCTCTCTTGTAACCAGCAATAGGACTTGAGGGAATGGCATGAAGCTGCACCAGGGGAGGTTTATGTTGGGCATTAGAAGAACGTTCATCACCCAGAGAGTGGTGGAGCACTGGAACAGGGATTCCTAGGGATGCAGTCATGGCACCAACTCTCTCTGAATTCCATGTGGACAATGCTCTTAGACATGGTGTGAGTTTGGGGTTGTTCTGTGCATAGACAGGAGCTGGACTTGATGATTATGAGTACAGACTGGGTGAGGAACTCATTGAAAGCAGCCATGCAGAGAAGGACTTGGGGGTCGTGATAGATGAAAAGCTGGATATGAGCCAGCAATGTGTACTCACAGCCCAGAGAGCCAACTGCACCCTGGGCTGCATCAGGAGAGGCATGACCAGCAGGTCTAGGGAGGTGATTCTGCCTCTCTACTCTGCCCTCGTGAGGCCCCACCTGGAGTACTGCATCCAGTTCTCGGGGTCCTCAGCATAAAAAAGATGTGGACCTGTTGGAGCGAGTCCAGAGGAGGGCCACAAAGATGATTAATGGGTTGGGGAACCTCCCCTACGAACATAGGATGAGAGAGTTGGGGTTATTCAGCCTGGAGAACAGAAGGCTTCGAGGGGATCTTATAGCAGTTTTCCAGTACCTGAAAGGGGATTATAAGATAGAAGGGGAGAAACTTTTTAGGTGGTCTGATTGTAATAGGACAAGGGGGAATGGCTATAAGCTGAAGGAAGGGAAATTTAGATTGGAGATTTAGAAGGAAGTTCTTTACCCAGAGAGTGGTTAAGCACTGGAACAGGTTGCCCAGAGAGGTTGTGGATGCCCCATCCCTGGCAGTGTTCATGGCCAGGCTGGATGTGGCCCTGGGCAACCTGGTCTAGTGATTGGCATCCCTGCCCATTGCAGAGGAGTTGGAACTAGATGATCTTTAAGGTCCCTTCCAATCTGGCCATTCTATGAATATGAATATATGAATCCTTGTGGGTCTTTTCCAACTCAGAACCATGGCACTAGGACTAACAATGGGGAGTTTCACCCTTCCAGATTTTCCATTGTATATCTGAAGAGGAACTTTTTGGTACTACCTGAATTTCTAGGGAAGTCCCAAAAGGGTTCCAGTTTGCTAGGACCTTCTTAGCACCCAGGGTCATTCTCATGGCTTTATTCTTTCCTCCTTCCATCCATTCTCCTGTCCATGCCTAGCTGCCTTCATGCTTTGCCTCCCAACAGCATTTGCGTGAGTCAAATGAGCAGCCTAACTAATTATGACTAGGGCACATTAGACTAAGAGGCCTTCAGGCTGAAACCTTCAATACAATGAAAGAATCCATTTTGGACTTTCCCATGAATTCCAAAGGGTTTAGGAACCCAAATCCCATTAATGCTCATGGTGTGGACATGAACGATGCTTGGTGTGCAACTAGGCAAGGTGGCCAAGCTGTGATTTTTGATCTGTCTCAGTATTGGACACTTCATCTTAGTAGGTTGACCATGTGAAGCACCCAACCATGAGCACCTCTCCTCATCTGCATCCTCCCAGGTGCTGAATGTCACTGAGAGCTTCTGAGGGCAAGAGGCTAGACTTGGGTCCTGCTCATCCTGTGGTCAAGGGTTAAGCAAGCAAAGCTCCACCTAATTTAAAGGCAAAAGAGAGGTTGGAGTTTGGGTTGGAGTTCTCCACCTTGAAGGACTTAGCAGCCACATCAGAGGAGGGGAAGGAGTGCTGCTGAGCTGAGGCCAGGACAGCAGCTGTTGCTAGCAAAAACCATGACTGGATTTCCTAGGGAAAAGCTACTCACTGACAGTTTGACTTGAGTAGAAACTGCAGGGCTTGTCTCCTCATATCCATGTGTGAAGAAAAAAGATTTTCAGAAGACAGCTGGGGAAGATCTCATAATGTTGTGTCCAAGGCCTGATGAAAATAAAGGAATCTCTTTCCATTTTTGCATCTATTTGCATGCTCCCTTGCATAAAAACCACTTGGTTTTGCTCAGAAGTAGTAAAAACCCATCAGGCTTATCCAGGTTGACCACAGGGAACAACCACAACCCCCTCTAGGACACACCATACCTCTGCAGTGGTTGCTAAAGCCCCAGCTGATGGAACTGACTTGCAGCTTGGGTTTTGAATGTAGCACTAGAGGTTCACTTTGGAAATGCAAAATCCAGAGATCACATCAGGCCACACAGGCTGCACCCTACAGACTCATTGTTGGGATCCCATCTCCCCATCAGAGCATCTACCCATCAAAGAGCATCTCCCTATCAGAGCATCTCCCCATCAGAGTATGTCCCCATCACACTTCCCTGGCAGCCAAAGGCAGTCTCATATTATTTTTATTGTTATATTTTTGGTTGTTCGAAGCCATAAAAAAAAAAGAGGAGGTAGATGACTGGTTTTCAGCTGACTTTTTGCATTCTTCCCCCAAAATGTGTTAGGAGATGACACCTTTCAAGAACATGATTTTTTCCTCCCCCTGCACCACCAGACCTACTTGCATTTAGGTTTTTTTTGGTTCTGGCNAAGTTCTGTTTGATATCTTTGTCAGTGATCTGGATGAGGGGATGGAGGGCATCCTCAGGAAGTTTGCAGATGATACCAGATTGGGTGGAAATGTTGATCTGCTGGAGGGTTGGGAGGCTCTGCAGAGGGATCTGGCCAGGTTGGATCAGTGGGATGAGGCCAGTGAGATGAGATTCACCAAGGGCAAGTGCTGGGTCCTGCACGTGGGTCACAAGTCCAGGAATGCTCCAGGCTTGGGCAAGAGTGGCTGGAAAGCTTCTGGGGGAAAAGGACATGGAGGGGTTCATTGAGAGCAGCTGAAGATATGGCACCAGTGTGCCCAGATGGCCCAGAAGGCTGCCAGCATCCTGGCTTGGAGCAGTACTAGTGTGGCCAGCAGGACTAGGGCAGGGATTGTCCTCCTGGGCTGGGCACTGGTGAAGTCACACCTGGAATCCTGGGTTGAGTTTTGGGTCTCTCACTGCAAGAAGGACCTTGAGGTGCTGGAGTGTGTCCAGAGAAAGGCAAGGAACATTGGGAAGGGTCTAGAGACCAAGTGTTGTGAGGAGCAGCTGAGGGAACTGGGGTTGGTTAGTGTGGAGAAGAGGAGGCTGAGGGGAGAGCTTCTTACTGTCTCCAGCTCCCTGGAAGGAGGTTGAAGTGAGGTGGGAGTTGGTCTCTTCTCCCAATGAACAGGTGACAGGACAAGAGTAAACAGCCTCAAGTTGTGCCAGGGTAGGTTTAGGTTGGACATCAGGAAAAATATTGTCACTGAGAGTGATTAAGAATTGACCCAGACTGCCCAGGGCAGTGGTGGAGTCACCATCCCCGGAAGTGTCCAAAAATCATATAGATGTGCCACTTCACAACGTGGTTGAGTGGCATGGTGCTGTTGGGTTGACAGTTGGGCTCAATGATCTTAGAGCTCTTTTCCAACCTTCATGATTCATGATGAAACCAGCAACTCGCTTTAATTTGCCCTTCCTAAAGACACCAAAAATATCTCTTGTTCTAATATTTTGGCTTCTTCACAGGCAGTCATTTGTCTGCTGGAAACCCTTTGGAAATTTCCATTGTTTTCCCTGGAAAGATAATTTCAAGAGAAGTTGCAGTGTTGCACATACTGAGAGGTCATGGGAACCTCTTCCTAAGATTAGCCAAACTTCTTCCTATCAATAGCTGTAAAGTGGTGTTAGTATTTTAAAAGGAGTACAGTGGGAGCATTAAAAGACATTTTTTTCCCCCAAATAGAGGCTGAAAAGCACTTTTATCCCAGGCCTAGGGCTGGGCACTAACTGGAGCTCTGTCCCTGTGGGTCGATATGTTCTATTCAGGGGCTCATAGAGAATGCATTGTTAGAAGGGAGCTGAGATACAGAGCTAGGAACAATTTCATAAGCAGAAAATTATTGGAAGTTATCTAGGAGGAGGCTTCAGCAGGAAGGGAAACCTCCCATGCAGCTTGTTAAGTGTAGAGTGTAGAACTCTGAGAATGGAAGAAATAAGTAAAATTAACAAAACCAAACAAAATTTGGCACTTTGCTTTGCTTAGTTTGTCATCATGGAATCCCGGAATCCCAGCATGGTAGGGGTTGGAAGGGACCTCTGGAGTGCACCTAGTCCAAACCCCCTGCTCCAGCAGGGTCACCCACAGCAGCTTGCCCAGGATCACCTCCAGCTGGGGTTGCAGTCTCTCCACACAAGGAGACTCTACAAGCTCTCTGGGCAGTCTGGGCTAGGGCTCTGGCACCCTCAAACCAAACAAGGTTCCCCTCCTGCTCAGGTAGAACCTCCTGGCTTCCAGTTTGTGGCATTGCCCCTTGGCTCTCAGCCTTTCCTCCTGCCAGAGCTGCTCCAGTGTCCTCAGCATCTTGGGAGTCTCTGCTGGACTCTCTCCATGAGTTCCTTGTCTCCCTTGACCTGGGCAGCCCAGAACTGGACACACTACTCCAAGCTGTGGCCTCCCTAGGGCAGAGTAGAGGGGGAAAACCTTCCTTGACCTTCACCCTTGTGAAGTCAAGGGTGACTAGGCCCCTTGAAGTCCCAAAAGACCATAAGAAGGTCTCCTTGGATCCTTAAAAAACCGTTGCTCTTCTCCAGGCTGACCAGCCTCTCTCAGCCTGGCCTCGCAGCACAGAGCTTCTGGTCCTCACAGCATTTCTGTGGCCTCCTCCACCAGCTCCATATCTCTGCTGTGCTGAGGACTCCAGAGCTGGCCCCAACATTGTGGCTGACGTCTCTCCTGAGCAGATATAATTTGTCTAATCCTTTTTCCCCCCATCACTTCCACCATTTTCAGTATCATTGCAGCAACATCTTCAACACATCATCAATGTGCTATCATTCTAACTGAAACCTTCCAGGATGGTTTCTTTCCCCCCACCCCACCAGGTAAATAACAACTCCAGCTCCATGAAAATGGGATTGGTCTGAGGATGTTTGGCTGGCTGAAGGATTCCCATCCTCCTGCCTGCAGCTGCCCTGCCCTTGAAGCTAATGTTCCCCATAGATAGTATCAGCAAGGGTGTGAAGGTGTCTTTCAGGCTCATTGATTAAAAAAGTTAATTAACACTGCAGTTTATTCCACCTAAAATAAGAAAAATAAATCAATAATTAACATTTAGAGTTCATTCCAAAGCCATGAGAGCTTTCCTCTAAAAGGAAGGGAGAGATGCTGCTGCCTAAAGGAAATTGCCTCTTGAGTTGGAAATTCTTCTCCTTTCTGGCCACCTGGAGACTTTCAGTTTCATAGAATCATAGAAACATAGAATGTTAGGAGTTGGAAGGGACCTAGAAAGTTCATCTAGTCCAACCCCCGTCCCAGAGCAGGATCACCTAGATGAGATAACACAAGAATGCGTCCAGGTGGGTCTTAAATGTCTCCAGAGAAGGAGACTCCACAATTCTCCTGGGCAGCCTGTTCCAATGTTCTACCACCCTTACTGTGAAAAAGTTTTTCCTCGTGTTAATACTAAACCTCCTATGGTCCAATTTGCGCCCATTCCCTCTTGTCCTAATGCTGGATGACATTGAGAAGAGCCTGGCTCTCTCCTCCTGATGCCCTTATGTTCTCTCCCACCGTGGTACCTATTGGGTAGACATAACTGGGGATGAGGATGTTTCTGGGGGATTGTGGTGTTTCTTTTGGCTAGGCATTTTGGGGTTTCCAGCCTCTGTAAATGCTCCTCAGTGGGAACTCAACAGCCTTGGTGGTTTTGTGTCAAAGGGAAGAACAAACCCATGTGAAGATGTGGTGCTGAGGGACATGGGTTAGTGGTGGATTTGGCCGTGTTGGGTTAATGGTTGGACTTGGTGATCTTAGAGGTCACTTCCAAGGATTCCATGAGATTCCTGCTGTAGCACAAAGATTAAATCCTGGGAAATTCTAGGGTGGATAGATCTGAGCTTTATCTGAGTCCGTCCAAGCACTACCACTCCTTCTCCTTGGAAACCCTTCTACTCCACCACCTCAAAGCGTGTGTGCGAGGCCTGGGTGCTCTTGCAGGGCTTGTGCTGCCACTAGTCATAGTTGCCACCCTAGGAGTCTAGGAGATATTTTGGCAGAGATTGATCTGAAGTAATCAGAGCAATTATTTTATCTCTGTTTAATGCACAATGGGGTGTGACTGCTGAGAACACCCAGCCTGGAGGTCGCTCCCACCTCTGGAGGTGATCTGGACCATTCTTCCTAAATGTTTCTTCAATGGGTGCCACCAGGTTAAATAAAGTAATTTGTGGTTATCAATAAACCAACTTCTACAGCAGAAGAAAGGAGGAGTCTGGTTTGTTCTTCAACTTTCAGGCAGTTCCTTTGGGAGACTGAGGATAGGAGGAGATCATTCCTGTGGGAAACCTGGTGGATGGGATGAAATGAGATGTTGATGAAATGAGATGAAGTGAGATAGATGACATGGAATGAGATGAGATGAGATGAGATGAGATGAGATGAGATGAGATGAGATGAGATGAGATGAGATGAGATGAGATGAGATGAGACAAGGTGAGACAAGGTGAGACAAGGTGAGACAAGATGAGATGGGACAAACCAGACCTGTCTTTGTTGGAAGGGTAGGATACAGAAATTCTTTGACTGCTTTTCCAAAGGAGAGGTCTTGCTGATGTTCTGATTGGTCTTCTCTGCTCATCTAGAGAGGATGAAGGAACCATGGTAAAATGGTGGTTTTTTGGGCCATGGTGGCAAATGAACAATGCTTGATCAAGAAACTGATCCAATAAGTGAATGGTCATTCTTAATCTGTTAAAGTTCTCTTATGATCCTAGGACAATCTCACCTGAGCATGTTCTCATTGCCCTAGAGACATGTATAGAGAGGAAGGAGGATAGGCAAAGACCAGCTCCATGACACAAGGGTGACCAAGCCTGTGGAAGCAGCAGTCCCCAGGGTAGCTCCTGCTCTTTACTGGCAGCTCAGGTGGTTGAGGAGCTACAAATCCGAACAAACCTTGCAACAAATTCTGGTTTGGTTGAGGGCCACCTGTATTGTTGTTGTCCCAGCAACTTCGGTTCCAACAGTGCAACCTTCTCCTTCAGCCTGGCTTTGGAAAGTCCAAAGGCAGCATTCCCCAGGTCCTAAAGCTGTTTGCTTCTAATGAGATTTAAATGTTGAAGGCTTTGGCATAGCCAAGGGATGAAACCACAATGGTCCTTCACCAAGCAAAAGAAGTCAACTAGCAGAGAGTTTGGCTCTTAACTTCTCCCAAATGGAATAGGTTTTCCAGAGAGGTGGTAGGAGTCTCATCTCTAGAACCATTCCAGGTGAGGTTGTTTGGGGCTGTGAGCAATGTGCTCTAGAAGAAGATGTCCCTGCTAAGTGCAGGACTAGATGACCTTTCAACCCCTATGATTCTATGATTGTATCATTCAATTACATCCTGTTAGTTCATTCACCTTCTTCAAGGCATGTTCCAGTTGAGTTTGAGCTGGTTTGCACACCCAAAGCCAGATCCCTTCTGGGAATCAAATCAAGACTTTTCAGAGATTGACCCCAAACCAAGTTCTGATGTGGACCAAGCCCCAAGCTCTGATTTATGAAGGCAAATCTAAGGTGGGTGCTCTGCTTGCCCCCAGATCTTCATTCTCCCCCTTCTCCCCATCTCTGCTTTTATGGCTGGTTAAGCTCCTGTGGAGCAGCTGCTCAACAGCTGCCGCTTCCACTTCACATATGAAAGAAAACCCAAAGCTCTGTGAAATTTCCAGTGGTTCCACAGCTGTTGCTTGAGCCAGGCTGTCTGTGTCCTGTGGATGGGGGACTCTAGAGGAGAAAGAGGCAGGAGAGACAGCTGGGAGCTGTCACTTCTCCAGCCACTTCATTTCCATCTGCTTTTGCTCATGTCAGGGCCTTGGGAGGGAAAATGTGAGAATGGAGAAGCCTTTGGATTCATTTTCCTCCCTTTTCTCAACCTGTGACTGGAGTGAGGAGAGTGTGAGATGAACTCTGGCATGAAAGGATTTAGTTCTAGGGAGGCTTTTTTTGGTGGGATTCGTTGCAACTTCTTTTAGATCTCTGAGCAAGTCAAGTGCTTGTTCTTGTGAAGAGAGAGAGGACCAGCATCCAGGAATGGCTAGTTTCTGGAGAAGTGGAGGGTCAGGGAGGACCTTCTCCCTGAAAGGAGGTTGCAGTGCGGTGGGGGTTGGGCTCTTCTTCCAAGGAACAAGTGGTAGGACAAGAAGAAATGGCTTCAAGTTGCACCAGGGGAGGCTCGAATTGGATACTAGGAAGAATTTCTTCACCAGAAGGGTTGTCAGGCATTGGAACAGGGAGGTGGTGGAATCACCATCTCTGGAAGTGGTCAAAAACCATGTAGATGTGCTGCCTGGGGACATGGTTTAGTGGTAAGCATAGGAGTGTTGCATGGATGGTTGGACTGGATGATCTCAGAGGTCTTTTCCAACCATCATGATTCCATGGATAGTCACTTCAGCTGAATCAACTGTTGGCTTTAGAGAAAGACGATTTGCCTTCTGAAGCCAAAAGTGGCTCTAATGATGCCGAAAATTCTGGAAAATAGGCACTTGGCACAGAGTTAATGGAGAAAGATAGAGTTACCTTTAATTGGAAGCTTCCACACCTTCAGGGTGTTCAATATGGACGTGCGCGCCTGCCCCCAGGGATTGCACCTTTTATAGATTTTATTGGTAATTAACATATTGATAACTATAGCCTACCCTGGCAC
>VWZO01003824.1:3840-15717 GCA_013396975.1 Bucco capensis | reverse complement strand
AACTATAGCCTACCCTGGCACTAGGTTTTCCAATGGCCCACCCCCAGTGATCTTCAGCTCAGCCCCTTGGAGCGGGCCTACGTGGGGCTTGGCCCTCTTCTGTTGTTTTGTCTTCAGGGTATCTGCAGGTGGCTTCTCCTAAACACCATGTCCTTGGTGAGACATGGGAAAGTCCAAAACAGTCCTTTAGGAACAGGCCTAGTGGCTTCTAATATATGAACAATTCGGGAAGCTTCATATGTCTCTAATAATCCTAGAAATCTACAGAATATACCCAAATCTTTAGGCATCACTAAAATGACTTTTTTTTTTGCTGCTGGGGGTGTACATTTCAGTATGTGCTGGATCTTCTGGGAAGGTGAAGCTGGCGCTGCTTATCCTGGAGCAGAGCAGCCTGAGGGGAGATATGCTCAATGCTTCTCAAGCCTTCAAGGGTGGGGAGCAGGAGAATGGGGCCAGGCTTTGTTCTAGGGCGCCTAGGGACAGGACTAGAGGCAATGGGCACAAACTAGCAGACAGCAAATTCCACCTGAACAGGAGGAGGAATTATTTTCCTTGGAGGATGGTGGAGCACTGGCCCAGGCTGCCCAGGGAAGTGCTGGAATCTCCATCTCTGGAGAGATTCCAAACCTGACTGGACCCCATCCTATGCAAGCTGCTGTAGGTTCTCCTGCTCTTGGACTTGATGATCTCCAGAGGCCCTTTCCAATCCCTAACATTCTCTGAGTTTGTGATCTGGAGAGATGAGAACCTTCTGCTGGAGAAGTACCACTAAATATCAGGAAATTAGATGCGTACTTTGAAAAGCAAACCAACCTATGCTCAGCAAGTTACCAAACGATCTGGAGGGTGTTCAAGAGATCTCCATATTAATAGGCTGTGGTGTGATCAAGTGACTAACCTTGGGGAGAAGGAGACTTTTATGCCCAGGACATAGCAGGGAAAAGTCTGGGTCACCAAAAGGGTTTAGTTTACCTCAGTCAACAATAAAGTTCAGGATAAAATCTGTGGTATTGCTGGAATTTAGTCTAAAAACACCAGGACCAAACACGTGGTTTGGTTTTCCAAGGTTTTGTGCTCTATCTGCATTTGTCAAGAGGAAAATAAACCATGAATTTGTAAGCAAAACCAGTTCTAAATGCTGTGGTTTTTTAACTGAAATTCTGCCAGGAATCCCTTACTTGCTTAAATGTGGATTCAAGTTAACCAAAAAGTGAGGTGATGTTCAGCTTTGATGCTCTGAAGTTAAAGCCTACTGAGCACATGCTGAGGAGGTCATAATTTCCCAACATGGCTTGGCTGTATTTTAAGAAATGCCGGTATGATGAGGGTTGGAAGGGACCTCTAGGGATTCTCTAGTCCAACCCTCCTGCTAAAGCAGGATCCCACAGCAGCTTGCCCAGCATCACCTCCCACTGGGCTTGGAAGCTCTCCGCACGAGGAGACTCCACAAGCTCTCCGGGCAGCCTGGGCCAGGGCTCTGCCACCCTCACTCCAAACAAGTTTCTTCTCCTGCTCAGGTGGAACCTCCAGGCTTCTAGTTTGTGCCTATTGCCCCTTGGCTTGGCCCTGGGCACCACTGAGCAGAGTCTGACCCCAGCCTCTTGCCCCCTGTACCCTTCAGCTCTTGCTCAGCATGGAGAAGATCCCCTCTGGCTCTGCTCTTCTCCAGGCTAAGCAGCCCCATGGCTCTCAGCCTTTTGTCCTCCTGCCGGAGCTGCTCCAGTGCCCTCAACATCTTGGGATCCTTCTCTGGACTCTCTCCGAGAGAGATGAGTACTGTGAGGGACACAGGGTGTGATGGCACCAGGGATACAGGACACCTCATCTCTGAGACAGGTCCCAAAAGGAACATAAGGTGTGATGCCACCAGGGGTTACAGGACACCCCATCTTCTATTGAAGGACACAAGCTGTGATGCCCTCAGGGATGGCTCTGAGATGACAGCACAGCATCCCCCACCACAAGGTTCTGCTGGACACCGCCAGAAAACAGACAGCAGAAAACACCAAGGCTGGGTGTTCAGTGATTCTGGGAGTTGTTGCCTTGTTTTAAGCAGCTTCTGTGAACAACTGTTGTGTGAGGGATGGGAATGGGGAGGGGGGAAGGAGGAGGGAGGTTGCCATGGCAAAATGGGATTTGCTGGGAATGAATAGCTCTCTTTTTCTGCCCTGCAATGAATAGGTTGCTAAGACCTCCCTGCCTCTGAGCCTGTAGGTGCTATGCTCTGTGGAAGACAGAGACAGCCAAGAATAGCCCACCCCCAGCTTCAGCTTCTCCACAGACCTCTTCATACAACTCAATCTTATTACACACACCCAAAAAAGTGATCTCCAATGTAGATGGAGAGAGCCAAAACCTTCCCAGCTGGGATCTTTTCCCCAGTGCCCTCCAACAACGGGGATTAAGGGCAATGTTTGCGCTGTCGGTAACTAGGACATAAAGCCCATGCTTCATTTCGTCCCATTCAGCTCATTCTAAACATTGCAGACACTCCAGGATCCATTTAGGCTTTGTTGTGAGGGTTGTGTGGGCTCTCTTTTCTCTCTTTTTTTTGTGTGTTTTGTTGTTTTTTTCCCCGTTGTGAAAGGAGGTTGGAGTGGGAGGGGAGGGAGGGGAGGGAAGCATTGGCATTGCCCAAGGGAAGGATCATTGCAAATCTCAGCCAGCAGCCCACAGCTCTCCCCTTTGAGGGGGTGAAAGAAGCTGTGGTCCACCTTGCTTTAAGGTGAAGGCTAGGAGATGTTGGTCAAGAACCTCAAATTCTAAGATATCAAGTGATTGATCTGAACTGGCAGATCTGACTTCCCATATCAAGCTTTTCTCTGACAAATGTAAGCTCTGAGCCATCTCTTATTCCTGCCACGTAGCCACCTCAAAAGCAAACTCCAGCTCTGACTTCAGGTGTGGTTTCTTCAGAGAGTCACAGAGTCTCAGAGTTTGGGTTGGAAGGGACTTTGCAAAGTCATCTAGTCAGCAGGGACATCTGCAACTAGAGCAGGTTGCTCGCAGCCCCAAATAACCTGACCTAGAATGGGACATTTCCCACCTCTCTGGGCAGCCTGGGTCAGGATCTCACGCCCTCAGCATAATTTTCTTCCTTCTATCTCATCTAAATCTCTCTCTTTTTAATTTCAAACCATCACCCCTTTTCCTATCCCAGCAGGTCCTGCTAAAAAGTCTCTCCTCATCTTTCTTCCAGGCCCATTTAAGTACTGAAAGGCCACAAGAAGGTCTGGGAGAGCTTTGGGAGGCAGAATGTGACCATTTGGGAAAGGTTTGGCCAGGAGCTCAGGGCAAATATTTTTGCCAGCCACCTGAATCCTAATACATACCATTTGACAGTGTTTTTTGGGGGAAGGAAACTCCTCCAGCAGCCAAAACCGTGACTGTAGGACACAGGGTTTGTGCCTAAGGGCTGGAAAATGCCCTTGAGTTTGTGCAGCAGAGTGGTGCCATGACCTGAGCCTGTCTGGGGAAGGGTCAATGAGGCAGTGGTATCTGGAGCATCTTTGTGCAGGTCCTGAGCTGACATCCCTCTGCTGGGGCATGGGGATGAGAGAGGAGATGGTTAATGTTGTACAAACACCTTCTGGTTGACCTAGGAACAGGTTTTTTCTGCTCCAAAGCCATCCATCAGTCTTGCCTTGTCAAGCAGAACAAGTCCTGCTGACTCACAGCAGGTTCAGGGGAGGTTCTGTGGTGAAAATGAAGGATAATGAGATGAAGGAGGAGCTCAGGGCTGTGTGTCACAGGCAGTGCTAGGACATGGTGACCCATCTCTACCTTGTGATCCCTCATTCCTCACTGCTGAGGGCAAACACTGTAGAAAGCAGAGCCACAGAGCAGAGTTCAGGGCTTCAAAGTGTTGACTGTCGTAATTTCTTTCCTTGTTGAACTGCAAACTTCTGACCTCAGAGAGGAGTATTGCAGAGTTTGGACACATCTCTTGCCTGAAATGTGGTCATCACAGTCACATGTCATCATCCATGTGAGGATCAATCCAGATTTGGGCATAGACAAGTGAGAAGAAATATAATAGAAGTATTTTGGTGGGAAGAGACCTCTAAGATTATAAAGTCTAACCACTGACCTAACTAAACCATGTTCTTCAGTACCACATCTCCATGGCTTTTCAGTCCCTCCAGGGATGGTGACTCCACCACTGCCCTGGGCAGCCTAGTCCAGGCCTGACAATACTTTTGGAGAAGAACTTTTTCCTCATGTCCAACCTAACCCTCCCCTCGTGCAGCTTGAGGCCACTTCCTCTTGTCCTATCACTCAAGATAACCTAAAATTGTGCTGTGCATCTCAGATGACCTTAGCTAACATGCCCCAAATATGTCTGATGATAGATTTTCTACTTCTCATCTTCAATCTTGGCACTGAGAGACAGAGCAGATGAAGCTGAGCTGTCCCTTGGGGGAGCAGACCCTTGCCAAGGCCTTCAACATGTGCTTTGGAGAACGATCATGCATGTGCTCCAAGTGGAGGATGATACCAAGATTCAGGTCCAGATTGTCAGTGTCCAAGTGGATACATGCACTGATGTCTCCAGGTGTGGTCAGTGTCTCAGTTCCCATCAGTTGGCAGAGGTAGTCAAGTGGCTGGAGGATGACCCACTGGTGATTCAAGGGTAAGCAAAATGCTCTCTAGCCTTCATCACCTACATTGATCAGACCTCAGATGACTCCAGTAGGAGCTCAGATGTTTAGCACAGCTACAGACACCTCAAGTGTCTCTCATTTGGGTTGAAAGAGACCTTTATGATCATCAAGTCCAAGCATTAACACTGCCAGGTCATCACCAAACCATGTCCCTCAGCACCACATCTCCATAGCTTGAACCTTTGTGCTACTCAAAACAGAATGCTGCAGGAGACAAGGTAACCTCTTTACTCATTTCAGTCAACATGAGGCCTCACCTGGGGCAGAGCTGAAGTTGTAGGTGCTCCCTGAACTGGCTTTGGCCAGAGGGATGGACTCAAAAATCCACCTGACCCTAATTCCTGGTTTTTAATGGAGATTCTTTCTATTTTGGGATGGAGATCACCTGGTAGCCACAGGAAGCCAAGGAACAGTTAGTTCCAGGTGGATTACTTCAGTTATCCATTAACTTGGAGGAGTTAGACAGAGCTTTTCTGCTCTCACCTGGAAGCTAAATATCCTCATTGTCCAATTTATGGAATGAGGAAGCTGCTGCAGGTGCCTCCAAGAACATGGAGTAATTCATAACCTGAGTGTTTCATCCTGTGACAGGAGGAATGCTGAATGTTGCAAACCTCTGAGCTGCCGCAAATCTGGACAGCCTCAGTAGCCCATCAATCACTCCTGGTTCCTACATTCCAGAGCTCCAAAGCCATGGAAGTCTGCTCTGTCTTGGTATGAAGGAGCTCCCCCTCTCCCTTCATGTCTGCAGGGGTCCTCTGTCACTAAGAACATCTTCAGAAGGAGCACCAGAAGATGCAGCTCACCTGTAAGGAGAAAGACGGGTGGGTTGCCTCTGGAGACACCTTCAATTAATTACCAGAAGGAAAAGGGGAGGTGAAGATATCCCTGGAGACAAAACCATTGCTCAGCTTCAACAGCTTGGCCTTGGTTTCTGTGTGGATGGTTTCTTAGGAGGCTTTGGCCACAAGGGCATGTCCCCTTGATTTTGACAGCAAGTGCAGTCACCTCTGCTGCTAATTACTCCATCAGCTGGGAGGGATAATAAACTAGGTTGGGTTCCCCTTGCTAACCTCACAAGAAGCTGGGCAGGAAAGCTAGAGCAGCACTGGGATGGCAGATGGATGGTGCAGCAGGAGCAGCAGCAGCAGCATCAGCATCTTCTATACCATGAAAGGACTTAAAGGACAGTTCAGGGACTTTGTTTCTAGATGAGACCTTTGCTTCAAGAGAAGTTGACTGGTTTGAATCTTGGTTGTTTTCCATGAGCTTTTGCTGTGGCTGGTGGGGTAGGGTGGAGAAGGAGATGCTGGTCTGGATGAATGTGCAACCAGGCAACAGCTGCTTGGAAGGGAGCTTTGGCTTCAGAAGAGGATTGCCCACAGCAACAAAACCAGAATAATTCTTCACAGTGAACAAAATATGTGAAAAGTAGGTTGACAACCTTGGGGTGTGATGTGAGATAGAAACCAACCATGAGTAAGAGATCAACAGGACAACCTGTCTCTGAAAATGGAACTCTGGATATTTGGGAGGTTTCCTGTGTTGGTTTTATTTCTGAACAGTTTAACTTACTGAGAGTGAAACCCCTTGTGGTTTCCTGTTTTCATTATTTCAGGATGTTCTTCTTAGAAGTGGAGTCAAGTCTCCAAGCCTACATGAGTAGGTTTGGTACTACCACGCAGGTAGCATAGGAACCTGGGGGCTTTGCTGAAGGGATTTTGTATCCTATTAAGAAGAAAGAAGCTCTGTATGGCCAAGGAGAGACAAAGGAAACTGGTGGGAGGCTTGTCTGGTCTCAAAGTCCAATTGTTGATAGCCCAAGCTCTATAGGTGGAGACCATCACTGACTTCACACTGCCTAAAGTCCCAAGAACTGGAGTAGAAAAAGCATTTTTTTTCCTCTTCTTTTGCTTGTGCTTGCTGAAATATCATAAAATTAGTGACTATCAGCTAGTTTGAGTGCTCAAGGGAAAGGATGATGCTCTTCACCTACCATCTGAAGGAGCTGAGAGGAGAAGTACAATGTCGTGTCACACTTCCTGGCTCTGGGCTTGGTTCTTTGTGTCCAGGACTTTAGAAATGTGATCATTAAGTGGGTGGAAAAAAAGAGGCAATAAGTGTTGCTACCTTTGGAGAAGAATTTCTGCTCCTGCAGAGCTGAAAATAGGGGTGGTTAAGGATGTCTTATGGATAGAATCATCTCTGTCCATGCCTGGTGTGTTCAGGAGGAGTTCCACTGCTGTTTCCAGCTGCTGCTGGACCCTTGGAGTGTAGAAAGGACAGGAGGGTGTCGGGCTGCTGCTTGCTTCCCCTCCTCTGCCAAACCATTCCCGAAACACCTTCTTGCGTTGCGATGACATCATGATGTGCTATAAGTGACCTCCTTTCTCTCCACACTTGGAGATGAACTTGGCTGTTTCTTTCCTTTCCTGAGCAAGGGGAACTTCTCTTCATGGACTGAACCCTGGAGGTCAGTCCCAATGAGTGGGATTTTGTCATATTTCCTGGAAAGTTTTCTTCTTGATTTATAGCCCAAGGAAAGGTCAGTGTTGTGCAAACCTTCAGGAAGTGCTGCTGGAGCTTAGCTTCTGCAGATGGCTGATTGATGGTAGTGGCAAGTTGGTGGTGGTTTTTTGTTTCTTTTCTTAGATGCAAGGTAATTTCCTGAGCAAGTCTGAGGCTGAGTATCTGTCAAATGAGTCCTGCAAGAAGCAGTTTCAGTTTAAAGATGTCCCTTAAAGGAGACAAGTGAATGCCCTACCTGTATGTGATCAGTGCAAAGTCTTCTTTGCAGGGAGGAGAAACTCTCCTCAGGCTGTGGATGAGATGAGGATGATGAGGAGGCAAGGGTGGCTCCCTCCCATTTCCTGCTGAGTGAAGGAGCATGATCAGAAAGTCCAGCAGAGACTCTCAGGATGCTGAGGGCACTGGAGCAGCTCTGGCAGGAGGAGAAAAGGCTGAGAGCCATGGGGCTGCTTAGCCTGGAGAAGAGCAGAGCCAGAGGTTCTGCTCAGTGAATGAGCTGCTCAATGCTGAGGAAGAGCTGAAGGGTGCAGGGGGCAAGAGGCTGAGGCCAGACTCTGCTCAGTGGTGCCCAGGGCCAGGCCAAGGGGCAATGGGCACAAACTGGAAGCCAGGAGGTTCCATCTGACCGTGAGGAAAACCTTGTTTGATGTGAGGGTGGCAGAGCCCTGGCCCAGGCTGCCCAGAGAGCTTGTGGAGTCTCCTTGTGTGGAGAGCTTCCAAGCCCAGCTGGAGGTGATGCTGGGCAAGCTGCTGTGGGTGACCCTGCTGAAGCAGGGAGGTTGGAGTAGATGATCTCTAGGGGTCCATTCCAACTCTTACTATGCTGGGATCCTGTGATTCTCTGCTGGATTCGCAGCTGCCTGAGTACTGCAAGCTGGGACAGGTTTTATAGAATGTAGCTCCTGTGTGAGGAGGAAAGGACCCAGAGGTCCTTTCCAACCCCTACCATGCTCAGATTCAGTGATATGATATGTCAACACTCAAAGTGGAAAAAACCAAGAAGGGACTTGCCAATCCCAAGCATTCCAAAAAGGATGAGTTGGAGACCTTCTGAACCATCACAAAATGGGAAGACAGAACTGCTTCCATTGTGATATTCAAACACCCAGGGCATGGTTGCTCCATGCAGAATTCCCCTGCCCTGCTGAGGAGCACAAACCCAGGAATCTCAGCAGGTGGGGTCTTAGGAAAGAAACTCCTGGGATGTCACCAAACCCCTGGGTGACACTGCTGTGACCAGGGGGGTATAAGCCTCCTCAGTAGGAACATCCAGAGGTCCACCACAAAAGAGCTAAGCTAAATGCTTCAGAGGTCACCACATCAGAGTCATCTCAGGCTGTGAAAAGTTTGACATTTCAGTCTCAGCAAGAGTCTGGGGAGATAATGAGCACTTTAGGATATGATTTCTCTCATGCTTATCCTTTTGTCTTCAGGAGGAATGGACACTCTGGCTTCGCAGCCTGCAAAAGCGCTCTCCACCACCACATGAGGAAAGCCCATTGTGAAACTCCTCTATTTCCAGATGAGTCTTCTCCAAGGAGTCACCTTTTCTCCCCAGAGCCTCCTCAGTGTCAGCAGTGTTAGAAGTTCAGATCATTTCATTTTCAAGCTGTTCCTGAAGGTCTTCAGTGCAGATCTTATGGTACTGACATCACTAGCATCTTCAACCATGAGTTAGATGGCAAGGAAAGCATCATCAGGGAACAGTTTTGGGTGGTTTTACTGTTAGTGGTGGTTTGGAGGTTATTTTCTTGGCTTTTTGTAAAGTAATGGTGGCCATGAGCTTGAGGGTCTCCTTCTGTTTTCCAGCAGGACACATCTGTAGCTAAGCACACTTCCAATTCTCCACCAGCTTCAGGCCCACTATCAAGTGTTTGCATACAGTTGTCCTTGTTCCTCTGCATGCTGCAGCTTGTAACTAAGAGAAGCCAAAACAATGTATGTTACAACCAGGAATATTCTCCCTGCCAGTGGCTGGAGATGTGTATTTAAACACAAAACCTACATATTTTTGGGTGGAGAAGGAGACTCTTTGGAGAAGCCTGGTGCTGGGGAAGTTTCTTAGACTTTTGAATTTGAATTCAGATTTTTGTTGGGCTTCTTCAACTTGATCTTTTAGTGAAGCAAAAGCCACATTTTCTTTCTGCTTCCCAGCTCTCAGGTGTTTCTCTTGGCATCTGCTGACAGTGACAAAGAGCTTTTGACATTTCAGTTCCTTAGAAACACTGAAAATAGTCAGAGAGCTTCTGCTCAGGGACATGCTGTGGCATCTCCTCCCAAGGAACAAGTAGAAATGTCTTCACGTTCCACCTTGGGAGGTTCAGATTGGATATTAGGAATAATTTCTTCCCCCAGAGGGTTCTCAGGCATTGGCCCAGGCTCCCCAGGGAGGTAATGGAATCATCGCCCCTAGAAGAGTTCAAAAAACCATGCAGATGTGGTGCCTGGGGACATGGTTTGGTGGTGAGCATGAGAGTGAAAGATTTAGGGCAGAAACATGGATCTAAACATGGGTGAGCCATTTTTAGAGGAGGAGAAGCAGTGTTTACTGTTGCTGAGCAGTACAATGGTAAATAAAAGTATCTTAAAGTGTGTTCAGCTGTACACTCCTGCATGAAGCTGCACTAGCTGCTCATAAATCCTTTACAGACTACACATCAGTGGTTTCTCCTCACCTGGAGCCAAAAAATTCTGTAAGGCCTTCAGTAATTAACTCCATTTTTTGAGGAAGTGTTTGTGTGATTTGCTGGAAGTGAGCTACTCTGTCTCCCCAGCATCTTCATCTCATCTATAGAATCTATGATGGGGCATCATAGGGGTCACAGGTNCTGGATCTTCGTTTCCAAAGCCTAGCCATACATACAAGCATTGACCAGATCCCTTCTGGCTCTGCTCTTCTCCACGCTCAGCAACCCCGGGACTCTCAGCCTTTCCTCCTGCCACAGCTGCTCCCGTGCCCTCAGCATCTTGGGAGCCTCTGCTGGACTCCCTCCATGAGCTCCTTGTCTGTTCTGAACTGGGGAGCCCAAAACTGGACACACTACTCCAGCTGTGACCTCCCTAGGGCAGAGTAGAGGGTGAGAAGAACCTCCTTTGACCTCCTGTTCACACTCTTCATGTTCCCCAGGAGATCATTGGCCTTCTTGGACCCGAGGGCACTTTGTGTTGTTTTAACCCTTGCAGCACTGAGGTTGGAAGTGCTGGGCCAGTTGGAGAGGGGTAGTGTGGTCTCTGCATGCTTGGTGGATTATTCTACAGGTGATGTCTGGTGTTGGAAGAACAACACAGTCTGTGAGTTGTTGTGTTGGGCTGAGAAGACAGGAAGGGGAGAGGTCAGTCTAATTTTGCTCTCTGAACATGAGTTATTTTGTAATCTTCCTGCCACAGCTAGGGACTGAATCTGGACAAAGCCTGTGGGAAGAACAGGACCCTGAATGCCTTCCAGACATTTATCCTGAGTCATCTCCAGCTTCTGTTTTCTCTGACGACATATCTGTGGGGTTTTACAGGAGAATCTGAGCAGCATCTGCTGCCTCACGCTGAGATGTGCTCAAAGCTCTCTGCGAGCGGGAGCCTTGACTAGCTGAATCACATGGCCAATGTTTGTATCATAGGATCATGGAATGTTTTGGGGTGGAAGGGACATGTAAAGGTCACTAGTCCAGCTTAGCAGTCAGCAGGGATATCTGCAACTAGAGCACATTGCTCACAGGCCCAGACAACTTGACCTGGAATGGGGCCAGGGATGGGACATCTCCCACCTCTCTGGACAACCTGGGCCAGGGTCTCAGCACCCTCAGTGGAAAAACTTTCTTCTCTCTAGTCTGAATCTCTCCTATTTTAGTTTCAAACCATCACCCCTTGTCCTGTCCCAACAGGTCCTGCTAAAAAGTCTCTCCCCATCTTTCTTCTAAGACCCTTGAAGTCCTGAAAGGCCACAAGAAGGTCTCCCTGGAGCCTTCTCCAGGCTCAACAACCCCAGCGCTCTCAGCTTGGCCTCACAGCACAGAGCTTCCAGCCCTCACAGCATTTCTGTGGCATCCTCTGGCCCTGTTCCACCAGCTCCATGTCCTCTCCTGTGCTGAGGATTCCGGAGCTGGCCCCAGCACTGCAGCTGAGCTGTCCGCAGAGCAGAGGGACACAATCCCCTCCCTGCCCTGCTGGCATCATCTTTTTCTCTTCCCACCACCATAATTAGATCAATAACTGGTCAAGCCTGGAGCTCTGCCTGCTTTCCTCTTGTAGTCATGGGGTGGAAGCTGAGTACACTTCTTTGTGTGTCAACCCTGATCAAGAAATCACCAAACCATGGTGGAACAATTTTGGGTGAAGCATCCAAGTAACCTGTCATGTCCCCTATGTGACCAGCAAAGTAACTTGCTTAAATAATCCAGAAGTCCCTCCTGCTGTTTTTGGCTGGAATATGGGAATTTTTCCCCCTCTGCTCCATCTCTTCCTTGAACAGTTACTTTGTATCCTCTAGGAATCTCTGCATTTCAGTGCTGGTATTGCATGGATTTCACAGAGAGGCTTCCAAGCTTGGCTCACATGAGGTGAGAATCCAACTCTAGGTGGAAGGAGCACATTTCAGGGTGGGCATTCTGACAGAGAAAGGGGTGGGAAAAATGCTTTATCACTGATGCAAAAGAGAATTGTGGTAGTTTTTTGCACGTGCCCGCCC
>VWZO01003823.1:1782-26442 GCA_013396975.1 Bucco capensis | reverse complement strand
GGGGGGGAGGGGGGGGGAGGGGGAAAAAGAACACACATGATGTCAACAAATTGAAATCTGTTTCTGCGTAGTATGCTATCACTAATTTCACCAGCAACAGACAGATGGAACAGGTAAATGACTTGCAGGCTCCCATGTGAAGATACACAGCTCTTAAGAGAAGGTTTCCATGCAAGTCACATCATGTCATTGCCCTAATATCTAGAAGACATCATCGGTCTGAAGTTAGTGACAGCAAGTTACACCTTTCAAAGAGGGACTTGGCTTTTACAAAGGGAAGCAAATTTAATCTGTAAATTTTAAGCCCTGTAATAGAAAGAATTGAGAGCATAGCTGCTGCAGTAACAAAGATACAGAAGGCCACATAAGCAGCAGAAGCACTTCTTCATGGAACCAGAAATTTGAACTCTGTTCCACAGATCAAAATACATATATACAGACACCTGCATAGTTCTATGCTCAGCTGTGCTCCTAAAGAGAATGATAGATGAAGACAGAAAAATCAGCTATGCAGAAAAATTAGGAAAACCCCAATGTTTTCCTATTTCAAAGTTATAGCAATACAGGACTGAGTTTAACAAGCATTTGAAGACATCCTGTAAGTACACTCAATAGAGGGCTTACAGCTGCAAGAACCATTACCTGTACTTGAGAAGCAACATGAATTTGAAGGAACTTGAATGTCATGTATAAAAAGAGATTGTGAAGAGTGTAGCTTACGTGAAAAAGAGCTTCCCAAACAATTTTATTGTGCAAGCTACAAGGTCTCAGAAAGGGGTAAAAACAAACAAGCAAAAAAAAAAAACAAAACCAAAAATCCCCCCCCACAAAGCATCAAAAAAACCCCAAACCCTTCAGACTCCTGCATTGCCTTATTCCAATGTTAGGTGCTCATAGCATCTTACTAGCCAGATCTGCTGCAGAGCAGAAGACTGGATTCCAGGAAACAGGCAAAGATTGTACATCATTTGGATAAGAAGGGATACTTTGGGGCACATTAACATTAGAGCTACTTCAAAGAAGTAGTGATCTATGCTGAAACAGGGCATTAAAGATACTAAAAAAAACTCTCTCACAGTTGTGACAAAAGTTACAAACCCAGAATGATCAAGAAAAAAAGGCAAATCAAAAAACCACCACCAAACCACCACGAACTACATTTCTTTCAGGTGCAAAGACTAAAGCATACATAAAAAACCCTGATCTTCAAATCATGCATGCCACCCTGCCTGGCTTTACACATCTGCAACAAGGCAAGGGTTTTGCTTACCAAAAGTATTGCTAGTTGTATGACACTGATATCTGCCTCTGAAGCTTTATGCCTACTACATGCTGATCTTGTCACTCCAACCAAGCCACTGGAGGGAATAATGCATTGTAAGCCAAGCAGGAATTTGGAAACACTTCAATATGTAACACAGGAAAGAAAGAAGTGCATAGAAACAATTCTACAAACCAAGCTCAAGGAAAAAAAAACTTACGCTGTCTCAGGGGTAATGGTAGAGTTTAGAGTTTAAGTATTTGTACATTGCAATGCCCCTACAAACACCTTTCTTTTAAACAAAGCATCTGATTCTTTTTTTCCCTCCAGCTTATAACATGCTACATGCTGTCACCTGAAGAGGTAACTCTGAACTCAAAGAAAAGAGGACAAACCTAAAAAAAAAATTAAATTGGAGCAAGTTGTGAAACAGCATGTGGAGACCAGCTACTTGCTACATAAGTGTGAAGATTAAACCATCATTAAGTCCTCCTGCTTTTAAGAAAGTGCTCAAAAAAAGGTACACCCCAAGAAACAATCACCACTTCAACACGTGACCTTTATAAAAGGTTAGATTTCCAGGTCTTGTGAGAAAGGAGTAAGAGAAGCAGCTTTGCACTGAACTTCTGAACTAGGCAAACAACAAGAAGAATTAGACAGCATTCACACGTGAATATACATTAAAGACTGCTGCAGGCTTCTGGCTTTTGTGGCTGGAAGAACTGGTCACTCAACTTATGCCAGGCTAAACTGAAATAAAAATTTACCTGCTTCTCAACAAGGGAAGCCAGTGCCCCAATTTGACAGTTGTTCTTCACAGTCACAATGTCTCAAAACCAGAACAGGATACAAGGTGTTAACAGCTGTCAAACTGGCTTCCAGAAGCAAGACAAAGTCACTTTTTTTTTTTTTACCTCTGAAGCCTTAGGTAACAATGCTACTTAACCCTTTACAAACTATTAATTTAAAACATAATAAAACCCAAACAAACCACCAAAACTAAACACAAAACAAAAACACAAACATCAGGTCTCTGCAATGCTCATGAGTAATTTTACTGATAGGAATATTCTTGCTGAAGTTAACTGGACTGTTCACAAATTAAGCAAGTGCCCCCATTTTGCTACAATCAGGAACTAACATCCTCAAGGGAGATACCTTTTTTTTGATTATAAACAACTGTATGTAACTCCTCCATAATCTTAAAACAATTCAGTTGGGAAAAAAGAAAAAAAAAACTAAAATGAAATGAATTACTACAATATTCATCTGCTCATCCATTTGTCTGGCACAAGTTGAGTCATTCATTCTAAGTAAATACAAAATGTGATCATAAAATTATCATGCTGGAGTTGAACACGTAAGTATGCACTAAGCAAAACCACCCCAAACCCCTCCCAAAACATACCTGTAAATTAATAGATAATAAGCAAAAAGGTGAATACTTGACTTGAGAAAACTCTCAAAATTTTGCTTTGCAAACCTGGTCACAGATCTTGTCTGGAATACCTTTAATATGTTCATTCATTTCTAATACACCGTATTAGCTATTCCCTGCTCTCAATTCTAGTTAAGCTTTGCTGCTGACTTAAGGCAAAATAAAATTTCTGCTAAACTTTATAAAATGGAAAACACTTTAAACAGTTTTCCCCCGTTTGAGTAAAGGAAAGCATCTTTGCTTTAGGTGAGCCCTAATTAGAATATTATAGACTATTAGGAATTTAGAACAACTTGAGGATACTGTGTTTAGGAAATTGTAACTGTTCTTAAAGAAAAAAGGTTGCTACTTTATAGCTAGAAATCAAACACTTTCAGGGTGAGTTTTTCCTCTTTTCTCCAACATTACTTACATTATACTAACACAACAGTACTTAGTCCCACCTGACAAGAAGTAGCACAAACAGAAAAGGAGCCCAAAGTGTATTTGCAGGGCAGAGAAAGTCATATGCACAAAATTAACTATTTCAGGTAAATAACAATGCTTAAACAGGGATGTGAAAGGAATAAAAGACTTAACTCCACTGCAATGTTGTTTCTGCATTACCACTATCATGGAATACACAATCACCCACTCCTCATTATTAAAGAACTCTACATAATATATGAAAAACATTCCCAGGATATCCCACCCCTGTATGCAGGCAGAGACTGCACAAGTTGTCTACAGGAATCTGAATGTTCCGTAGTAGGATTCAAACCAGTGACTCTACAGGACAACATTATCTGTAAGAAGATACTCTTTTTAAAACAGTCTGTTCCTTTAAACCTAAAGCAGGAATGTAAAGTCTGTTTTCACTTGAATGTGTGTATCAATACAAGCTGCCTCCAAATTTGAAATACTAAAAGGAGAAATGGAGCTACTTCAATTAAAGAACTGGTAGAAAATCCCATTCCAACCCTACTTAATTAAAAACTAAACAGACTAAAAAAAAAAATCTCAAGCATATTGTCTAGTTTTTCCTCTATAAGCATGAGGTTTGGGGAAAAAATATTAGGAAGTAAACAAACTGAAAACAAAAAATCCACAGTGCAGTCGAAGGAAAATATCATCCTGTCTAAAACAATTGTATGGTAGGTCTTTCATGAGAGACTGAAACTTTAACTTGTTTTGCCAGTATAAAAGAGCTCTTTTATAACTGTTAACTGGGAAAAGAAACAAGGAAAATCCCTTGGCTTCCCTATCCAAATCTCTACTGGTTGACCTGAGAAATCCACAAACTATACCAGGCCAAATAAGCAATGCTCTTTCACTGCTCGAAAACAAGTTTTGCATGCCTCTCAGCTAAGATTAAACTTAGCAATCAAAAGCACATTTTCAGTGATGCCATGCTGCTATTGGTCCCAGGTGTATGCTCAGAGATAAGTATAATTCCACTACTCTGGCATAAGAAGGGTTAACATAGCCCCACAAGGCTCACCAGGACAGCTATGTGCTCTAGCTCATATATGCAGAGCTGAACCCCTCCTGCTTCTCTCCAGGAGGGCAGCTACACCCAGCCCTGTACAAATACCACTCGGTGGAATGCCACTCTAGTTAATATTTTCATGTGTGAGTTTGCTTTTTTGTTTTGGGTCTGTTTGGCGTTTTCTTCCTGATAATTGACTGCAGATTTTGCTCTTTGTAGAAGATAACTGCAGGTTCCTTCTCAGTGCTACAGTCCAGGCAGACGGGAAAAACAGATGAGCCAGGAGATACTCTTCTATTCTAAGATAAACTAATGAAGCATCATGAGGTGGAGCATAAAACCCTGATACTCCCTCAGCATACACCCTAGGTGTGTCCATCACATCAATCAGATGNTACACGTCATGCTCGATATAATTTAGGGGGGCCATCCCCTCTTCTCACTCTCTTCTTCAGCTCTCTGGCAGCCCTGCTTGGCACCCCAGCTTTGCTGCTTCCGTGCTTCTGAGTCCAGGCCTCCAGGGTCCAGCTTCCTCCCTTTCTTCCCCTCCCCGGGGGCGGGAGTTCAGCTGTGGTAATATAGCAACCGGGAGGGAAGGTGGGAGGTTTGGATCTTGGTGCTGGCTCTTTATCTTTGCTTGTATATATATTTGCCTGCTGTTGTTGTTTTTCTATTAAAATAGTTAAACTTACTCAGCCTTTTCCAATCCACAAGTCTCGTTATTTCATCCAAACCATAACAGACACTGTCTATGGCTGCAGCTCTGATCTGAAATTCAAGTGCAAAATTGTTGTGGTTGGACAGAAATGAGGCAACAGAGAGAGCCATATTCATTTTTCTTGCCTCATCCTTAGAACATTTTGGAACAATGACAGAGCTGTAGGAAATGGTGCATGAAGTGCTCCTAACTGGTGTGTCCCAGAAGTGGGACCTGCAAGGCACAATCAGACAGATCTGATATTAATTGGTTTTGCATTTTTAGGCCTTGATTTTCAAATAGCCAAAACTGGGTACCACTTCAGTTAGCATGGAACCTATTCACAGCATGTTTTAGTGTAAACAGATGAGTCACTGAAAACATCACATTCCTTGAGATTGTCATGCATTTCAAATACCCTTCCCACTAATGAGAAAAAAAACAAACAAGTTAGAGAGATTAATAAATATAACTGTTTGACCACAAATAAACCCATGCCTAGATAACAAGTGCCTGTATTTAATTCTCCTTTTAAAAAAGGTAATGGCTCTCTCAGAATAGAGATTTTAATATATAAGATGACTGCTGTGGTCCTTCTACATGAAAATACTTAAATCAGTATCTACGTAAGAACTCTAGTGTTTAAACTACAAAAATACTGGTAATAGAAATAAGCCAATGGATCTGGATAACCCAAGAAGTGAGCTAGTTAGTGCTGAAAACTAGCTTGAAGCCTCCACCAACTTCTTTCTCTCTATGCACCATCATACTATGAATGGCTAACTCTGGTATTACTTAGGATTTTGTCTCTAGTTCTGAGAAATTCTGCTCTTCTCTATTTAGGAGTAGCCTAAAATGTGCCCTGGTTTTGTTCATACATTACAAAGACCATTCTGCTGTACTGCTGTGGATTTCCTTCTTCTATGTGAACTTCTGCATCCCTCTGAAGCACTCCTACAGAGTAGTCTATTCCCACCTATGCTATCCCTTGTAACAACTGGTAAGGAAGAACACACATGGAGAAAAACCACATAGAGCTACAAAGTAAGGCTAACTTCTAAGGCATAAAGACAAACTGGGTTTTGAGATACTAAAGAAAAAGAGGTAGAGTTTTTGTGGTTTGGTCTTCAAGATGTTAAAATACCATAAGGCTTCAGTTGTTTGAATTGGATACTTCACAAAGTTTTCTGTGAACCAACCGGTCTCTCTAGCCCCCAACCCCAGCACATAGCTAAATGTTTGAGTGGTATTACCAAACTTCAGCCCATATATAATCTGCAGACCAAACATACAGCCCATCCATAACAACAAGCTCAAAACATTCTGAAATACAAGTGTAAAAGGAAAAAAAAAACAAATTTCTTTCCATGAGACAGGTATCCTGTAATGAGGGTACCACAGGGCAGCCCTTCACAAGATTTAATTACAAAAAAATGTCCTTAAATAGTCTGCATCTCTGGCTTCCAAATTTATATGAATAGGCGGGAACACAATGCTTAGTTTTACAAGCATAACATGTATCCAAAACCTATAAAATATTAATTATGGAAACATTTGCAATACTTAGTTAACCTAAACACTTTCAAGCTTTCCATCAGTCACCTGTAAAACACAGGCTCCAGAAATGATGTAAAGGTATGATTAAACCTTCTCAGATACAGATAGGTAGGTTCTTTCTCCTTCTAACCAAGGTCTGAATCCAGGCTTGGATACCCACGTCTGGTCACACAGGGGATGTGCTCTTTCTTATTACTTAAATCTCAAAGTTTCAGACCCCTATGTGTTTCCTGAATTACAGAGTTTTTCCCCCATAATATTAGTTAACAGCTCCCTAGAAATACCAACATAAAGTTTACTGCCAAATTAAATATTGCTCTCCAGCCTAATAGCTTTCTTTCTATTAAAGTATCTCTTGGCAGTTGTATTTGACATGGTCACACTTAGACACCTCTGGAAGCTAGATGGACCTCACTACTACTGTGTGTTGTAGTAGTAAAGGGTAAAGAACAAGGCCTCCAGTTTACACACTAAATGTGGCAACATAAATTGAAGATTCAGATGGGGCTAAAACAACTATGAACAAAACATGTAACCTACATTTTCATATAGCTTACCATAAGTAAGGTCAATATGAGGTTATAGAGAATTAAATGAGTGATTGAGGTGAAGTGGAAAGACCACTAAAGCACAAGTAATCCTTAACCTTGAAAAGTCATTCCATGGGTAATCAAAAGTCAGTTACTTATTTCAATTCTCCATCTGTGCATTGCTTTGTACATAAAAGTATCTGCTGTGCCTTTCATTCAAGCAGTGAGCAAGCCAATGAACTCTGAAGTGTGGTCCTAGCTACCTTCTCCAAACCCATAATTCAACAAGAGATACCACAAAGGTCCAGTACTAGTCAGTTCTTATAAAACCCAAAAATCCAGAAACCTTCATTACTCATACAGAAGCAAAATGCTACAATTAATACAGAGCAACTTGTTTACTGGACAAGAGGGGACCACAAGGGTAGAAACTCTACTCTTGGACATAGTCAATACTTATCTGCAAAAATTCCTGAGCAACCTGGATTAACTTCTTCCTGGCACTAGACTACATGACTACTAGTGGTCCCTTCAAATCATTATTCTTTTCACACCTTGAACATACTCAATTTTGAATGTCCACGTGATAGAAATATTTCCAACAATACAGATCTCTCTTTGTACTAGTAAAGTCTATTAGTAAAGTCACATGTAACTAAATCCAATAATCCATTAGGTTTTCTTCTGACAACACTTTAGAAATGCAAATTAGACTACAACAAGCAAAACAGTCCAAAGTTTATCACTACAATCATTGGTTATGAGTCTTACCATATCAATGGATTTTCCTAGCTTAAAGTTACTGCGTAACTAACAAATGCTTTCTTTGTAAGACAGCACCAGCATACACGCAGAAAGCCAAGAGCAACATTAGATATAACAAAGCATTAGACATGAGATGAACAGACAAGAAGAAAATTTAGATTCAAGACTGCTCATTTTCAGACTGGATTCTTCCGATTTCTATCATAACTAACTAGAAAAGCAACCATTCCTAATTCATTTTCTCCACTTCACTGTATTATAATTTTTTGTTACCAATGAGGCATGCATTTTGCAACATCTGAAAAAGACCAAAGGAAATCTGGAAATGTGACTTGTGCGCTTATGTTGTATGCTTAATGTGTACTTATGTGTACTTAATGCTTCAGAAAAAGATGTAAATTAAAATAATTCAGGAATTATGCATTTATATATTGCAATAATCAAGTGTGTGTGCATATATCACCTGCGAGCCAGCGGCTGCAGAATTGAGAGTGTGCAGTTTAAGACTAAGGTGAGTCCCTGTGGGGGGCACTTTTTAACTGGGCTGCACTAGGGACCTTTCCTGTGTGGCGTGGTGCTGTGGCCTGCCAGGACCCGGGAGACCAAACCACCCAATCAGGGCAGCGGGGAGATAAGTCAGCCAGGAGGGACCAGCACTGAAGGTTGATATGCCCTCTCCTGTATTAGCCAAGCCCAAGGAGCATGGGCTACCCAGAGCGGTGCAGTTTGTGAAGCAGTTCATGAAGGCAGGGCATGAAGGGAGGAAGTGCAAGGAAGTACTACATGAGCAGTCTTTGCTTGCCCATGAGTTAGACCCAGTAATGGTCTCCAAACGAGTGAAAGCCATTGCTGCTATTACTACAAGCTTGATGGTCCAGACTGAACACCCCAAGAAGGATACAGCTGTTCAGAATGTTTGAGCCTGGCCTCAGTTCCAGAAGATGGGGTTAAGAGACACCTGTGCACAATGTTAGCAGGTGAATGACTTGATTTGCTTGATGGCAGAGCTCAAGGAGGGGGTTGAGATGCTAAGTAGTATTGGGGAATGTGAAAACGACTGCTGGGGTCACACCCTTTCCAATACAAAATAAGTCCAGCAGGAGGCAGGTGAACTCCTGCCCCTCCTGCCATCATGCAGATGGAGTGGACCAGGTAGATGGGGAAGAGTGGAAACAGGTTGCTCACCAGAGAGGTGTAAAAATCCCCCCTCCCCACCCCCCATACTCCATCACCTTCCCAGGTGTCCTTAAAGAACAGATATGAGGCCCTAGCCCCAGAGAATCAGGCAGAGGACAGGCAAGAAAAAATTCTGTCTGGAAGGTCTACAGGTTGTATCCCAGTATCTGCTAGAACGGATTACAGTCTCAGCTATAAGAAAACCCAGGAGGGTGTTAGTAGTTGGACACTCCTCATGGAGAGGCATCTATTTGTCACCCAGACAACCTCTCTGGAGAGGTCTGTAGCCTGCCAGGAGCCCACATTCATGGTATCATGAAGAAACTGCCCTATCTGGTCGAACCAGATGATTATCATCCACTCCTAGTCTTTCATATAGGATCATACAATGCTACAGTGAGGACATCCCATAACATCAAAAGGGACATCACATCCCTTGGAAAGATGCTGAGAGGACTGGGAGCTCAGATAGTGTTCTCCTCTCTCCTCCCTATAGCAGGCTGGGTCCCATAGAAATGGAATCAAACTGGTAGGGTGAACGAGTGGCTGTGCGACTGGTGCCATGCTCAGGGCTTTGGGTTTTACAATCTTGGATGTACCTTTGAGAGGCCAGGCATGTTAACAAAGGATGGGGTGCATCTGACCAGGTGGGGTAAGAATGCTCTGGAGAGCAAGATGACTAGACTTATCAGTAGAGCTTTAAACTAGATGTATCAGGGGGAGGGAATCTGCTTCTGAATGAATGGGAAAATAACACGATTGCTAATACTTCAAGAGGCAGGTGGGTAACACCTGTTAATTACAAGGGAGCTGGTGAAGGCACCTCCCAGAAGGTGATGAGATCAATAGCCCAGCTGAAGTGCCTTTATACAAATGCACAGAGCATGAGTAATAAGCAGGACAAGTTGGAGGCCTTGGTGCAATTAGATAACTTTGATCTGATTTCTATCAAAGAAACATGGTGGGATGATTCACATGATTGGAATACAGCTATGGAGGGCTACAGGCTACTAAGAAGAGATAGGTTAGGAAGGAAGGGTGGGGGTGTTGCCCTATATGTTAGAAAATGGACAGACTGTGAGGAACTGGTTCTGAGTAACAAGCATGAAGAAGTTGAGAGTTTGTGGGTTAAAGTTAATGATCAGGCAAACAACAGCCAGCTTGTGGTTGGGGTCTATTATAGGCCACCTGACCAATTTGAGCCTGTTTACAAGGCCTTCTTGTTTCAGCTGTAAGANAAGATCATGGAGCAGATAGTCATGGAAGTAATGTTAATGCACATGAAAGATAAAGAGGTGATTCTAAGAAATCAACACGGGTTCACTAAGGGCAGATAGTGCCTGACCAATCTGATGGCCTTCTATGATAGAGTGATTGCAGCAGTTGGTGTAATCTACTTGGGACTTTTTTAAGGCCTTTGATTCACCAGCCCCTCATGACATCCANTTGGGGAGGAATGTAAAAAATACAAAAAAAGGGTTCTGTAAGTATATTAATCAGAAAAGGAAGGTCAGAGTGAGTGTTACCCCTCTGTTGAATAAGGAAGGCCATTTAGTCATGAAGGATATGGAGAAGGCAGAGCTGCTCAATGAGTTCTTTGTTTCAGTCTTCACTGGCAACCAAACTTCCTGCAGCAACCAGGATTTGGTAGCCACAGATAGGTGTTGGGGGAGTGAGGGGTCTCCCACTGTAAATGAAGAACAAGTTCAGGACCACTTACTGAAACTTGACAAGAACAAGTCTATGGGCCCTGATAACATACATCCTAGGGTCCTGAGGGAATTGGCTGATGTTGTTGCAGGACCACTCTCCATCATATTTGGCAAGTCATGGAGGTCAGGTGAATTCCCAGGTGACTGAAGGAAAGGTAACATCACCCCCATTTTTAAAAAGGGTAGAAAGGAAGATGCAGGGAACTATAGGCCAGTGAGCCTCACCTCTGTGCCTGGAAAGATCATGGAGCAGATAGTCATGGAAGTAATGTTAATGCACATGAAAGATAAAGAGGTGATTCTAAGAAATCAACACGGGTTCACTAAGGGCAGATAGTGCCTGACCAATCTGATGGCCTTCTATGATAGAGTGATTGCAGCAGTTGGTGTAATCTACTTGGGACTTTTTTAAGGCCTTTGATTCACCAGCCCCTCATGACATCCATATCTCAAAACTGGAGAGAGATGGATTTGATGGGTGGACTGTTCTGTGGATAAGAAATTAGCTGCATGGACGCAACCAGAGAGTTGTGGTCAGTGGCTCTTTGTCTAGGTGGAGAGCAGTGACGAGTGGTGTCCCTCAGGGCTCTGTCTTGGGACCAGTGCTCTTCAATGTCTTCATTAATGACCTAGACATGGGTTTCAAGTGCACCCTCAGCAAGTTTGCAGATGGTTGATGGGCCAGAAGGGCAGGATGCCATCCAGAGGGACCTGGACAAACTCAACAACTGGGCCCATGAGAATAACATGAAGTTTAATAAGTCAAAGTGTAAGGTCCTGCATCTGGGTAGGAGTAATCCTAGATATGAGTACAGACTGGGTGAGGAACTCATTGAAAGCAGCCGTGCAGAGAAGGACTTGGGGGTCATGATAGATGAACAGCTGGATATNTTCTTTGTATATATATATATATATATATACACACACACCCCTCTCACAGAAGAAAGAAAAATTATATATATATATATATATATATATCCTCCTACCCCTAGAATCAAAGCTTTACTCACTAAGCACTCTACTAGGTACCCTCCTACATACCTAGAGAATAGCACAGCTAACCTAAAGCACACAACCCATAGCGTAACTGATGCTTCCAAAAGTCAGGAGCAGCACAGAATTTCACCTTCCATCTCATGTATCAGTTTCCTGTGTTTAATTATCACCTCTCTCACTTCCCATGTCATAATAATTTATGGCTTGAGAATTGGGCACATATGTATTTAAAAGACACTTGCACTGAAGGCTCACTGGGAAAATGTTTATAATAAGCCTTATTTACTTATTTCAGCATCAAATTATTACAACTGGTTCCTCTTTTAGAAATATACACTGTTCTTTTCCAATTCCAAATGTATTAGTGAAACGAATGAATCTCTTATCTGAGAAAAGTTAAATTAATTTTACTGTATAAACCTTTGCTCCCATGGGTATGTGAGAAAAAGACACTAAATGTCCATTTCATTCAGGATTTCTACCTTCATCTTGATCATTAAAGCACAGTATTGAAAGAGCAAGGATAACAGGTTATTTGAGAAGAATCTTTTTATGGAGCTTTTGGTTCAAGGAGGGATTTCCTTAATTCATTCTATTTTTACAAAATCCATGAAACAAGGCTGAAGAGCTAATCTTATTTCTTTCAGATGTCAGTTCAGAAATAAGAGGAAAAATTGGCTTTCAACTTTGAGCAGCCTAGCTTATACATCCCTCCTCAATAGAGGCTTGGCTATTACTCAAATACATTCAGCTGCCCTGAAGTGCACAACTCCCTCTTGATGTTCCAACAAAACCCAAGAAATGCATTACACAGTCAACTGGCAAACAGAGAAGGATGCATACATGCATGCATAAATACAGCACATCACAATTCTCAGCTCTGGTGAGCTACAAAATCTCATGTAACAAGTTATGCCACCTGACTGTCTAATGGCTGTCTGTCTTCAGCCAGTCAGATGGTATATCAATGCTTTGACATGCCACAGCACACACGTTTCCACAAAAAACCCACCGCCCTCAAGATGATTTACATAGCAAAGCATACAGGAGCTATGTCTGAATAGCCACAGAGCAATTAAAGAATGGTGACACAATACTCAGGAACAGCAGCTACATGAAACACAGGGTGTAGCATAAAGTTGTGAAACACAGTAACTTAAGCCTTCTGGAGTAAGAATATCAAAATATTCCTCAAAGGACATAAATATTCCCTCTAATTGTGACTTTAAATCACACACAGTAAGAATTAAACACCATTAAATACTTCTATTACCATAGTACATAACAAATTAAATCAAAGTAGGGCCTACTTTGTATTAGGTGCAGCAAAAACAAAGCCAGTTCCTGAGGTAATTACCTCAACTACTTGTCATAGTGCAAGCATTGGGCAATTAACACTGAAACTGCATTGTCTCACCAGAGGGAAAGATGCCATATAGTTAAGGATGTACAAGTTCATTTTCTATTGTGCAATGCCTTGTTTGGATTGCTTTTTTCTATCTGATCTGCATAAACTCTGTGAAGTTATCGTTTAATTATACGGTGCACACAGTCTGAAAATCACTTGGGGTCTCCTGTGGCCCCTGGTGCCATAACTGTGCCAACAGCAGAGGGAGCATTAAAATCACTGCCCGCGGTAAAGTGTGGGGAGTGATACCCATGTTCCTATAATCCTTGGATGGGTAGGATGAGCTCATTAGCCTTCTGGCAGTCATCCTAGGAGAGGGACAACTCTGATTCCAAACCCGGGCAGATGGAGCTCGTTAGCCCTGTAAGGCCTTCCATCTAAGAGGTTAAACCTCCATCCTAAGGACTTCGCTGCCAGCGTCCAAGCTTGCTAGGCCCTGGCAGATGAACCTTAGGACTAAAGGCTGGGTCCAGCTCTGCGCATGCTGTGTCTCACCTAAAAAAAAAAATCCATTGCGCAGGCTCGAGGGTGCTATTCGCTATCCTTTTTTTATGAGGAGCGTGGTTGGAGCCCTCCCTGGATCTTCGTTCGCGAAGCCTAGCCACGATACGGTGCACATCCCTGTTTCAGTTGGTTTAAGCTGTTGGCATTTAGAGCAGAGGAATTAATTGTCTCCCTAGTAATACACACACACCTGACCCAAAACAGACTCAGACTCAGGCACAACAATGCGGGCAGGAAAAAGCAAATTTCTAGAAGTGACTTTAAAAAGACCTTACCTACCAGCACAGGAAATCAACTCTGAACGATTAAATTCACAGCCTCAGGCTTTCAAGCACTCCCCACTCCATCGATGTTCAGAAGTGTTTTCCATCAACCTAAGCCAAACTACTGCAGCCATCCTTGCTTGATGATGGTAAAAACCAAACTAACTTTGTAATCACCACAGGAGTGCTGTTACAACGTTAAGTTACCTGGACCTAACTCAAGGCAGCCCTGAGGGCTACCTCTGTGACCTAGTGGTCCTTGTGCATCATTGCCTGAGCACATCATGTGCACGACAGTGCCATACTCTGCCCTGGCTGTTAAGCATCACTGCAGCTGACAGCCCAATTCCCACAACAGCGGCAACTGCTGACCTCATTTTCCCTTTGAGGATGACCTCTGGAAAAATACCAACAAATACTGCTGCTAGCATTCAGATAGAATATTCAAGTCAAGTTCCTTATGTCTCCTGACTACATCTAAAGTTAATTGGGGGAGGGCAGAAAAAAGAAAATCAGTCCAGGGTCATCATGAGAGCAAATGCCATGCAACTCCTCCTGCTTACTGAAGGTGATTTCTTCAAAGCTAACATTCGCCCAGAACAGAAAAGATGCAGAAAGACTGCAACACATTTCCATACATACAACAGTCCTCTGAAGTGACAGTACCTATTTCTGCTTATGTAGTTTGATCAAGAACAAGAACTACAGAAGTTGTTCAGATGATTCTGCTTTGTTGTTGGGAGGCATCACACTTGAGCAGCACAGGCTTCTTCTAAACTCTCTAGCAAAACAGATGTTGTTAAGGTGTTTTTTTATGCAAATTTCTTTAATCAGTTACAACAGATCTTCTAATCAAACTCTGTTCTAAAACTCAAAATTGGAGTTGTCTTTTTTCAAGAAAGAAGAAAGCTGTTCCTTCATCACCCAGTCAACTAACAAAAGTATTTTTTTTTTTGAAAGGCAGAAAAAGGAAAAAAAATTACTGCTTTCCTAACAAAACTTCAATTCAGCTCTGATACTCCAACTCAGGTGTGGGGTTCCCCACCACCACCACCACCACCACCACCACCAAAAAGGGTGCAGCAGAGTAGCTGTGAAAGGCAACATACTGATTATGACTACCCATTCATGATGTGAAAAATTAACTGTCAGGAGAACATTTAATGAATTAGTTCTGCAAACACATAAAAAATGCTCTTTCGACTCCAACAGTCTGAGTATTTATGACCCCCTAGAATTATCCCAAGGGGCAAATTACTTTACAAAATTAATTAGTGAAAAATCCCAGCAAACTGATTTTCAAATGTATGCAAGAATTATGAAGTACATTTTTTTCCTTTCTGCTATAAGCAGCAGCTGTCCTTTTTATCTTTCAGGCTTTTTACTCCGCACTGGGACTGTTTACACACAAACTATGACAGAAATGGGAGAATATATTTTTAGAATATTAAAAAAAAAAAACAAACCTACATGCTTTACCAGTTTAAGACAAGCATCAGAAAACAACCTTTAGAAAGAGCTATATAACTTTCATGTTGTTTTGAGCATATCCCCATAACAACTGTTGGCTAATTCCATTTAGCTAGAGAAAGCCAGATTACCCTGTGGGAAAAAAAACAGATTAGCCTATGCTTACAAAAAGTGATTCTTTGAACTTTTAAATATATAGATCTATTTCACCTCCACAAAGACTTTCCCCTCCCTGCTGCCATCTCCCACACAGCCCTTCTCTGTAAGGCTTTACTGCAAATAAGACATGGAAATAATGCCCAGCTGGCAGTCATGTGGCCAAGGGATAGCACAGGAAACAGGCAATCAAAGTGCTGGTGAAATAGCTTAATGGTGGTTATACTGCTGTGGCACAGCAATCACAGGCTTTACACAAAACTAGCATGATCTAGCAATATTCCAAAATTTGTGAACTGTAACAACTGAAGTAAATTAAGATAACAGCAGATCCCTGAGTTTTCAAGCTCTCCTTGAGACAAAGAAGTGCAATTCCCTCCTCTTGCAGTGTCTTCAGTACTCATTGCTATCACCATTCTCTTGGAGAATGCATTAAAAAAAACAACCTGAATGAAATATCATCAGTCAAATTTCACACACATAGAGAAGTCAGATTAATTCAAGCCACATTACCTAACAGACAGCTGTCGCTTCATGAGGGGAAAATAGTGCAAATATTCTAAAGCAAATTTTACTTTAAAGTTGCTAAGACTGAATAATTTTCCTGTGATACTACGTTTTCTGTCCATTGTCTTACTTCTGCTTAACTTGGACTTACCCCATCCAAAAAAAATTGCAACCCATTTTTTTTCAGTGTGGTACATAATCTTTTTTTCACATTAACATCAGCTAGACTTAAGCAGTGTTCATTGACAAAACTCAACACAAATTACAGCACTGAATCTGTTAGTTGACTAAATAAAGCTTATACAAAAATGTGTTTTGCTTCTGTTTCCCAGAAAATAAAGCACAGATCAAAGAAGCCAAGAATTAATACGTAAATTAATAGGCTGATGCAGTATTTTAATTTCACATAATTTATTACTATTATAGTTTTTTAAAAAAAAGCAAGAGTCAGGAAGAAAGTAGTAAGCCAATGAAATGCTAAGTGCTATACTTCTAACCACCTCTTGCCTATCAGCCTCTGAACTTTGGATCCACTGACAACTGCACAATGACTTAAAATACAACTTGATAATTATTGTTGGTTTCTGTATATAACAATTCCAACATATAAGCAAATCTTTCATCAAGAATGAATATGCCTTTGTTTTCTGTAATTACTGTAAACATTGTCCTCCCAATGACCAAGATTTCCTTACTATATAAAACCTATGTATTGTCACAAACAAGCACTCTCTGGTTTTCCATTCCACTAGGAGAAGATTGAATACATCACAGTTGAATGTACTGATGGTTAAGAAAAAAAAACAGTCAATGTGATACTGCAACAAAGAATAAATTTTAAACGGATTAACATGTGAATCTGCTCTGGAATCATTTTTCATCTCCACCTGAAAGAAATCTACAACCCTCTCTCAACCCATAAACCATGCAGGCAATAACAATGATGGCACAGCAGGTCTTGGCACTCTAAGCAATGCAACAGACAAGTTTTAAGGAAGGTTTGGAGTTTAGTCAAGAGAAAAACAATCCTCCTGCTGCTGTTGCCCTGTTGTCACAACCTGAAAGAAAGACTGTGAACATAAAAAGCCTTCTTTACAACAGTTCAAGCCATGCCTTTATGGTCTAGTTTACCTCAATTTTCCCTCAACACTTTTTTGTTGCACTTCCCATTTAATTTTTTGCAGTTACTTGAAAATTCTTGTTTCATCACTCATCTTTTCCTTGTTAAGAGAAATGTTTATTCCATGTTTTATGTATTGAAATTTATATATTCCAAACAAGTGGAAAGGTGTCTTGCATTTTTTTCATACCAAAGGCCTACAGAAGTATTGCCAGATAAAACAGAATGGAGCCTTATCTTATGAAAAGAAGTGTTAACAGTGTCTCTTCCAGCCAAATAGTGTCTCTTGCATGCTAAATTAATTTTTAACAGTTTTAAGTTCTATTAACACTCTGAAGAAAGAGTGCAGACAAACCTAAAATGTCAATGAAGTTTTCATACATGTACTTCAGTCTAATTCTGTGATTTAGATTTTTATGAACTAAATCACATGGCCTTTTAAAATAAGGGAGCTGAATGTTTAGTAACTAAACCAAACTGTGTTTCACTTCAGACAATTTTTATGTGCTACAGAAGAAGGTGAAGGGTTTGGTTTTGTTGTTTAGTTGGGTTACTTTTTTCCTTCCCCCCTCCCTGCACCCACAAGGTTCATACACTCAAGCTGCTTCACTTTACCCACTACAATAGCATTGTTTAAATATAGCATAAAAAGTAATATTGGTGCATATTTCTCAAAAACAAAGGAAAATGTCTTGGGAGAAAGCAAGAATTTATTGTTTGGTGGCACCAATTTAGGATTTTAAAAGATTAAAACCAAGACCTTTTGAGAATAAGTTAATATTTCTACCAAAGCAACCTGTTCCTTCTCTCAAACAACACTGATGACAAACCTCCCAAAGAGGAAAGTCTCCTGTTTTGTCACAAGCCTACCACAAGTAAGCGGCCATGAAAGTGATAGTTCTCCATTATCACTGTTTTTCATTATATTCCAGCATTATTGCTGACAAAAAAAATGCCAGCATGCAGATAGTAAATGAAGATCAGAAGGAAAATAACCAGGCAGGGCAAAAAACCAGTGTCTGAGGTTCAAACCCAATATCCACTCTATTTTAAGTGAGAGGGGCAGAGTGTTGCTCTACAGTGGTACCAAGTTAATCAACTGGTACTGACAAGCCTGGAAACAAACAATTTCATCAGTTACTGGCATTTTTAAAAGAAGGGGGGAAATCAGTAATGGATTTTCATGGATTTAGTAGCTATATGTGAGCTGAAAATGTTGGCAAAAGCAGAGTTTGGCAAAAACAGTTTAAATACATTAAAAAGCAAAACAAACAAACAAACCAGCCAAAATGTGTATACAGATGCCCTACACTTTTTCTTCCGCCTTCCTTCTTGTTTTGTTATTGTTGTGGAGGACCTAAAGATTAGGGTGAAGCAGCAGAAATGTAAAGACAGCATTTGAAAAAGAACAAAGACAAATTTTCACAATGCTGTGAGAATTAAATTGCCAATTTTTCTCCTCCTACCCTCTATTATTCTGTGTGATATAATAATATATTACATACAGTCATTAATCAAAATCTTCTCAAAGCTTTTCACAAACATCTAGTTAGGCGTCATAAAAGAAATAGTAGTTTTCCATCTTTCCTAACAAAAGAAGACTCACAGACAGGGACCTGATCCAAGACAATGTCATATCTCAACCAGAACCTGTGTATCTATTCCTCACTTCTGTGCTGCCTGACGCTCACCTTCTAGTCTCCCTCAGAGAGCTCTAAAACCATTTACTGTATACATTTAAACACACACTTTAAAACTTTTAACAGGCAGCACTCACACAGTCCCTGCCACTGAAACTGAGAGGAGGAACTATCTGGCAGCAGGATAAGCACAGGGCCTTTTTCAAAGACACCTTTGGTCTGTCTCGATACAGTGTTCTTCTCTGAGAATTTGAGAAGTCATACTGCAACGGCATGCACCAACAGGTGCAGACATCTCTTACCTGCACAGAGGTATAAGATGAAGAACTGTAGGGCAACACTCATTAAAGTAGCCAACACTTTAAACCACTTCACATCATACCTCTCATCTTCATAACGTTTTCTCAAGGCAGGCAGAAAGTAGGCACTAATAAAGCTTTGCATAGACCAACTCTCCTTTTCCCTATTCTATAATGTTTTCATACTTTGAAAAGAACCACACGCCTAAAAGTAATTTACAAGATATTAAAGTTAAAAATTAAAAGGCAACACCCTTTTATTTACAGTGACCTGACAACAAAGGTGAATAAATTAATAAAACTTCAAAAAAAGCATAAGAAAATTTACAACATTCATTACACCACACTCCAAGCTATTATTAAATAGCTACCACTGCAGTTGAAGACACAATATGCCAACTAAGAGTTTAGAAATGCTTTTTATAATAACTCAAAATGTAGTTAAAACATGGGAAGACATGAGAAACCCAAGGAAATAAGAAATGTTTATGAACACAAGCATTTCAGAAAAAGCCTAAGCATCCAATTCTTAATTCACTCTTTCCCTGCTCCTTATTTATATGAAGGTAGAATCTCACAACACATGCAGAAAATACAAATGTTCAATTACGAGTGGGCTTCAACTATGAAGAACAAAACTTTTTACTTTTTTACTTTAATTGCACAGGTGCTATCAGCCAAAACAGCAAATTATGAAAAGGCAAACCTCTAAACCTCTGGCCTCCAGTTCCAAAACTGGCAGTAGCTTTGACAGCAGTTAGTGCCCTTCCAGGCCAGCCCAGAGGCCAGATAACCCTGGATCTATGTCCCACACAATTCACAACTCATGTTAGTCCTTTTAGCTCTGTGACAAGCTAAGGTACTCCATCCTCCTTATGAGAGACAAAACCATGAATTCCTAACGCAACAGTGCATTCCACGCCACTGATTGAACACATTCTCTGCCATTTTTAAAAATAGCATAAGAATACATCATGTTCAATAACCCAGTTATGAGCATCTGCACCATCTTCACTGTAGAACTCATGTCTACACGATGAAAAACTATTTTTAGCACACTCATTTAGAAATCAGCCCATTTTTTCTATTTGACAGTCTGATAATGTGCTATTTTTATCAACCTCAAGAGTTGGTTCTCTGGCTGAACAAAAACTATAGCAATTTACTTCGGAAAAAGTAATATTATGTTTTGTAAATAAATATGAATATTAAGGGAGACCAAGTCAAATTCCATTTCATAACTACTCATGTCTTTGAACATGTGTTGACATTTTTCAGCATATGGCCACTTTTTCTAAAGCAGAATCTCAAGCTGAATTTCATGTAAGTGACTTAATCTGTTTCCCAGCACTCATGCTTTACTCTTATCTCTACTAGACATAAGACTGCAAGATTTCCTGATAACCACCCACTTGGAAGCAAGAGAAACTAGCACAACTGTACCTGGAGACATTCTGCCATTCTTCCTTTCAAAATAAGCATACTTGGGTGCCTAAAAGACGCTCTACTAAATAATACAAACACTTTCTATTACAAAAAAGTACAGACAGGAAAGGAGGAAGATGCACATCCTGTATTACCACAACACTGCTACACCTCCTTGACCCAGTCACACAGGGCCCCAACATAAAAGCCTCCTTCCCTTAATAATACTCAGATGTTGTGATTTCTTGTCTGCTTTACACCTTTCCACAGCTGATGTGCCCATTCTAAACACCCTCCCAGTCTAACACACTGCTCATTTCAGAAATATTTGCTAACTTCAGTTACTTCTAGTTTTAGTCTAGCTCTCATTTCAAACCATCTATAATAAGAAACAGTCCAATAACTCACTATCATCAAATCTTTGTATCAAAAAACAGCATGAGACTATTAAATGCAATGGTTTTTATGAAATTAATGAGAAAGTATGGCAATCCACAAGTATAAACAAATACAGGACATCCTTTCCACAATGAAGCCAAGGAACAAACAAGTTACACAATGCTTTTCATAAAAAGCAACATTTAATGTTCAGTGAAGGTGCGATACAGTAATCTTTTATGTAGGTGAAGCATGCAAAACAAAACAAAATAGGAATATAAACAAAATAATGCATGAAAAAAGGCAGAAAACGCTGTGTGCCTTTGAAAAGTAGTTACAACTTTAATACAGTTCTTTTACTTGAACACAATCTCTCAAAAACACACTGTAATCAGCACAGTAATAGATCTCCTTCATGCAGATATACTGTGCATATCACTAGTTTAAAATGAAGAACAAAGCTTTTTACTCTTTTACTTTGGTTCTGCAGGCCCTACCAGCCAAAACAGGCTTTTCTTGTCTTATGAATTTTTTAAAAAATAAATAAATACAGCAACCTATCATAGTTCTTTGCTTTCTGGAAATAATGATCAGATACAGAAAGGAAGTCAAGGCAAGAAAACTGCAGGAAACAGTTCATGTTGTTTTTATAAAGGAGAAAAAAGAAGGAAGGAAGGAAAAGAGCTATTCAGAAATTGGAAGATTTTCTAAAAAGATTTCAGAACACAAACTAATCAGGTCTAATTTTAATATAGCTAGATTATTTTATTATAATAAGATGACATGTAAATGCAAATTTCTATGACACCATAAGCAGTAAAATACTGAAATTTCACAACTGCACTAGACCATCCAACACTGCATTGGTTATCAGAAGATGTTGTGCCACCCCGTCCTCCCTGGTGTCCACACTAGTATGTAGTAAGCAGCAACCTGGATCACTTTGCTGCTGTGGTTGAGAAGAAAAACAAAAAAATTCAGACAGTCTAAAAAACAGTCTGCGCAGATCCATGACCTGATGTGATTCACTGTCTACATGCCATTCTACTAGTACTATTGCTAGAAAGGTAAGCAGAAAGCTTCAGCAAAAAGAAACTATGTAGAAGTGCAATTTTAAGTTGCCTCCATCATGAAGCCTCACCTTACACATGGGATCCTCTTTTACCTTTGGCTGAAACCAAAAGTACACAGCACGTTCTCCAACCACACGCACTGTGGGAGTTGTTGTTTGAACACTACGCACATTTAGAGAAGCTCTGGAATAATCAGTTCTGTAACCTACCACAGAGATCAAATCTCATTTTCAATACAGGTTTTACACTGAATTTTAGGACTCCCTGCCAAATTTTAGCTAAATTACTTTTTTTTCTCATGGTTTCAGAACAATGCATTTTCACTAGGGAAATCAGAATCTGTATTAGAAAACTATGTAGTAGGAAATGCGATATTTAATGAAAACATTATATTCACAGACATTTCAAATCCCATTGCATTCATGGAATAACACAGATGATTTGTGCTAACAAACTGAAAGTGCCTTATACAACTACCACAAAACTTTGGGTCAAGGAACACAATTTAGTATTATTCCCTCTTGAGGTACTTAAACCAAATGCTGAATTGCAAATCATCTACTACATCTAAAATTCTACTTAAATACAGCAGCCAAAGAAGTTAATAGCACTAATAACCACTTTCAAAGTTTGCTCCTTACTCAGCACGCTAATGAAATGCTTGATTTTGTTTTACTTTTTTACAGAAATCACTAAAATATTTCTAAATGTTCTGAACATTAACCTTTTCCAGATGTGAGGAAACATCAAGAAACTGTTGAGTTTTATTTTTCTGCATGTCTATACTGAAAGACTAACTTAAAAAAAAAAATAACAGACTCAGTATTGTGCCTTTCCTTCCACTTTTTGTGGCTTAATCCTGGCATGAAAAAATTTCATCCAAAGGATGGCATTCATGCCACCAACCCATATACACTTTTTGGCAGGCTATAAAGAAGTCAATGCTCCTCACAAAGCAGCCCTGTGCTATGCAGTGACTGATGCCAGTAAAATATTACCCCAAAGTGAAGTCTAGTATATAAAAAGTATGCAAGCATCAGAATCTACACTCTGAAAATTCATCCTCTTGATGAGTAACAAAATCTTCAAAGCCCTTGCAACTCAAAGGAAAAAAATTACAGAGTTTGTGTCAGCCCACACTTCATTTTTAACTCGAAAAAACCCACTAAAGAAAATAGAAAAACCAGTCATGAAGAGCATGAGCAGAAATAGATTCAAGATTCCAGTGCAAGGTATTTCTTTTACATGCCTTTAAGTAATTATTGCTTTCAAAGCTCTTTGTCTATCCTTTGTCATTGGAAACAGATGAGGAATTGTATCTTCGGCAGAAATAAAGATTGGTTCATAAAGAATAAAAAGAACAGCACCAGAGATCTGTCTGTGCATTATTTTTTTTCCCTTATACGTGATAAAAGTTTTTTAGCTCATCTTTTGTGGAGTAGCATACTTCTGATAAGACCATTAATAGCAGAGTATAGAGACATTAAATGAAACATTGTAAGAGACACACTGTCTTCTATTCCCTGATTCCTCAAAAGCTGCTTCCCTGAAATCCAGTACTTCAATGCAGCTACAAGCTTAACTCACAGCTCAAGCTATCAGATAGACTTTGGTACTCAGGTTTATATGAGCAGATACTATTTTCAGGAAGTAATGGACTACTTTGATGAAAGACTCATTAACCGGACAGAAGAGTAAATAACCTTTATGAGTACAGTATGCAGCAGCTCTGTTCTAAAGGTATGAAGACCACAAGCACTCTGAAATATGTATACACATATATAAAATACATGGTTATGTATGCTTATAATAATATACATGGTTATAATAACGTAGAAGCTGGTCTTAGTGGAATAATACTTAGCACATGAACCAAGTTCTCATGTTGTTTTGCATTCCTAATTTCTATCATTTTTCTAGAAACTGGTATAAAAAACAACTATGTTCTCTCTGTTAATGGAACTTTAGTTTCACATTTATACCTGGTTTTCACACACCTATAACTGAATCTGGATTAAACTATTTGGTCCAAAAGATCTTCTATCCCTACTTAACGCAGCAAAGCAAAAAAAAAAAAATTACCATGCAAAATATAGCACTATGTTCCCCACAAAGAGAAGGCAGGCAGCTATAAACTAGGGCAATAAACAGAACAGAATCACAGAACATTCATGGCTGGAAAAGACCTCTCAGATCACTGAGTCCAATCAAAAAAAAAACCCAAAACAAAACAAACAAACAAAACACCAAACCACACAACCCCTGCCCTCACTAGAGCATGTCCTGGAGCACCGCATCTACACGTTTCTGAAACACCTCCAGGAATTGGACTCAACCACCTCCCTGGGGAGGCCATTCCAGTGCCTCACCATTCTTTCTGTAAATAATTTCTTCCTAATATCCAATCTAACCCCACCCTCTCAATTTCAGACCATTCCCTCTGGTTCTGTCATTAGTTCCTAAGGAGAAGAGGCCAACACCCACCTCTCTACAACCTCCTTTCAGGTAGTTGTAGAGGGCAATGAGGTCCCCCCTCAGCCTCCTCTTCTCCAGACTAAACATGCCCAGCTCCCTCAGCCTCTCCTCATATGGCTTGTCCTCTAAACCCCTCCCAAGCTTTGTAGCTATCCTCTGGACACGCTCCAGCATCTCAATGTCCTTCCTATAATGAGGGGCCCAGAATTGAACACAGTACTCCGGATGAGGCCTCACAAGTGCCAAGTACAAGGGCACGATAACCTCTCTTCTCCTGCTCACCACACTATTCCTGATACAAGCCAGGATCCTGTTGGCCTTCTTGGCCACCTGGGCACACTG
>VWZO01003822.1:114098-129649 GCA_013396975.1 Bucco capensis | reverse complement strand
TTCTATGATTCTAAGGCAAAGTAGGGAAACTATAAAGTCACTAGGACAAGTGAGAGAAGACATAAAGGTTAGGGCAAAGCAGACCAGCAATCTCAGACTGTTTTCTACCCTCAGGGCAGTGGTGGAAAAGCAGTAGCTGAAGAAGAGCCCAAACAAGAGTCACAGGAGCATTTTCCACTTTATCTAATAGCTTTTCATTCTAAGGCACCTCAGCTCTGTTTGTGGCTTGCTGCTGCAAACCCCACTGTCATCAGAAATCTCTCACCTCAGAAGAACAGTGAACACATTAGTATGTAGTACAACATGGAGGGATGCACAATAACACATCACAAGAGTTTAGGAGAGTGAAGGAAACTTGCAGCCTGTGACTCCTGTAGAACACAGTTACCTATGAGGCTGTCACCATTGCTTGCTACCACAGGAACTGAACACTTAGAGCTGAGGCTGCTGGCACCATGCTCTTAGTTACTGAGATACACAGCTTGAGTGGTATTCCTGACCACTAACTAAAACCAGCTGCTAGAAAATCAAGCAGAGGTACAANAGAGGTGTTCCAGCCCCCTGATCATTTTTGTGGCCCTCCTCTGCACCTGCTCCATCTGATCCATGTCCTTTCTGTGTTGAGGGCTCCAGAGCTGGGCCCAGTATTGCAGAGGAGGTGTGAGCAGAGCAGAGTGCAGTGGCAGAATCACCTCTCTGGCTCTGCTGGCCACGCTTCTCTTGCTGCAGCCCAGGATGCCATTGTGCTTCTGGGCTGCCAGCGTGCACTGTTTGCTCATGGCCAGCTTCTTGTCCACCAGCACTCCCAAGTCCTTTTCTGCAGGGCTGCTCTCCATCATCTCATCCCCTAGCCTGTATTGATAGTGGGGATTGTTCTGACCCAGGTGTAGGACCCTGCACTTGGTCTTGTCGAAGCTCATGAGCTCATGAGTTCTTCATAGCCTGAAGAACCTTTCTTGACATTCTGATTGAGATGAAGGGAACAACTTACATTTCATGGTTCTTCAACACTGCTGATGTTGACTCTTCCCTCATGCTCTCAAGTTACTCTTCCATGGTGTTGCTCTCTGCATGTCAGTTTTCTGCACACTGGTTGCCTGATTAAGACCTCAGCCAGCAGCAAGGGGGTTTTGGTTCTTCAGTGACTCTTGGAAACATTTCTCCTATGTGACAAGAGCTGTGGCCTTGAAGCAGTGAACAGGTGCAGAAAAGCTCTTACTGCTCCAAAATGGAAGTTTTATTAGCTGCAGTTGAGTTTGGAATCACTGGATCTTTGCAGCAGAATCAAGTGCTATTACAATGAGCATTTTTTTCCCATCAGTTGAGGCACTATTGAAGGCATTTAAAAAGTTTCTCAATTTTCTTTTCTTTGCACTCCTACATCTGCATTTGAATTCCCTCCTCTTCATTGTTAAAGGAGACAATGACATCACTGAGTCAAGAGTGATGGCATCACTCTTGATATATCATGGAGAAAGTAAACCAGATGATTACTGTTGCCTCTTTCCTTCAATTCCTTTCTGAAGCCAAACTGCAAAGGGTGAGGATCCTTCTGAACCCAAACAGCAAGGAACTGTGCTTTCATTCAGCTCAGTCACTCAGCTCTTAGCTTGCACAGGGATCATGTTGCAGCCTGCAGGTAGTCTGCTGACAGTGTCATTGCCATATCCTGGATCCATGTCAATCCAGAAGAGGAGGAAGTTCTTGTCTCCCAAGTGACTGACACCTCCCATTTGTATTTGTTTAGAAGCTTTGGCTATTAGGTACAAGCAATATTGCATCAATCAGCAGAAGTGGGAAGGTGAAAAGTCTACTGGGGCAGAGCTGTGTAGTGATGTGTTCCCCCTGAGAGCAGACAGCCAGTGTATTACCATGAATGGGCTTTGGGTTGCATCTGTTCAATCCTAAATGTTACTAATTGCTTTATGGGAAAAATGCTGGAATTCAGCTGAATTTGTGGGTATCTGTTCATTCAGTGGCAATCTTCCTTGCTGGAAACCCATGGGTTGAGAGCATGATTGCTCTTGCATTGACTGAAAGATGCCAGAGATAAGGACAGGAATTTCTCTTTGTGTTTTGTCTCCTGTATGAACTGGTAGGATTTCTGATAATGTGGCTGGATTTGCTAATGCATGTTCTTTTTTTTGCCATGAAGATGACTTTTCTTTGTTCCCACATGGCACTAGGTGCCAGATAGTGTAGCCAGGAATTAATTTACCCCACGACCTGTGGAGCTGAAGACAAAGGCAGATATGCTGCCTGAATGATAAGGACTTTCTTCCTTTGTGGCTAATACATCAAGATGCATTGCATGTAGCAGCCTTTGCACCTCTTCTTCAGCTGTAAACATGAATCATAGAATCATAGAATCCTAGACTGGTTTGGGTTGGAAGGGACCTCTGGAGCTCATCTAGTCCAACCCCCCTGCAGTGGCCAGGGACATCCCCAACTAGAGCAGCTTGCCCAGAGCCCTGGCAAGCCTCACCTGCAATGCCTCCAGGGATGGGAACTCAACCACCTCCTTGGGCAACCTGGGCCAGTGTTCCACCACCCTCATGGGGAGGAACTTCTTCCTAATGTCCAGTTTAAATCTACTCTTCTCCAATTTAAAACCATTGCCCCTTGTCCTTTCACTGCAGGCCTTTGCAAACAGGCCCTCTGCAGCCTGCTTGGAAGTTCCCTTTAGGTACTGGAAAGTCACTAGTAAGATATCTAGATGAAGATATCTCCTGTGCAGCTACAGTTATGATGTGCCATTGGAGAAGTGCTGGAGCTGCCTTGCTTACATTGCACTGGGAGGCTGTACATGGAGTATCCCTTATGAAATGTGTTTGCCATCTGTGAGGGAATCAGAATCTGTCTTTTAGGGTTTTGGCAGCTAATAGTGTAGGAGATGCTGGAACTGGAAGCTGATATGGGGTTTGGGAAGGTTACCAACATGTCCCCATCTTTGTTTGTAAGTGCCCTGGGAGGCACAGGAGTGTTTACCAAGCTGTCTGTTCCATCTACAGCAGAATTACAGCATGTTAGTGGTTGGAAGGGACCTCTGGAGATCATCTAGTCCAACCCTCCTGCCAGAGCAGGAGAACCTAGAGCAGGTAAGGTCCTGGCAAGGGTTGCAGCAGCAGGACTTATGGCAGGGGCTGCTGTGGCAAAGCGAGCAGCAGAGATAGAGGAGGGATGGAGTCTTCCAGCAGAAGACCAGAGTGAAGTGCAGGGCTGTAGAGCTCTTGCTGATAGACCTTCAAACAGGCTGCAGGAGGATCTCCAAAGCCTCCAGAGACAGCACAACATCTGCAAACTACATGTTTGGGGTAACCTGCTTATCTGTTAAGGCATCTGGACTGGGATCTCCTAGGAGGTGGCAGTGTGTAGGACATCATCTGCATTGGTGGCTTGGCATGGGTAACTGGACAGTCAGTGAGGACAGGCAGCATGCTCCAGCTGTTCAGAGCTCCTCTTTGGGACAGTGTTGGGTTTCTTCCTTCCGTGATGAATCCTATAGTGCCTTGAGCTCTTGCATGTGGTTTCCATTGTGCAGAAGAACCTGACTACAAGAGGGACATGGAGGTGCTGGAGAGAGTACAGAGGCTACCAAGCTGCTCAAGGGCTTAGAGCATAAGCCTTGTGAGGAAAGACTGAGGGATCTGGGCCTGTTTAGCCTGGAAAAGAGGAGATTGAGGGGAGACCTCCTGGCTCTCTAGAACTACCTGAAGGGAGGTTGTAGAGAGGCAGGGACTGGGCTGTTCTCCCTAGTGGAGAGTGATAGGACAAGGGGAAATGGATGGAAATTGCCCCAGGGGAGGTTCAGGCTAGACATTAGGAGAAATTTCTTTGGTGCAAGGGTTGTGAGCCATTGGAACAGGCTGCCCAGGGAGGTGCTTGAGTCCCCATCCCTGGAGGTGTTTAAGAGACAGGTAGATGTTGCACTGGGGAGCATCATTTAGTGGGGTGATAGGGCTAGGACAAAGGCTGGACTCGATGATTTTCAAGGTCTCTTCCAGCTGGAACTGTTCTATGATTCTATGATTCTATGACTAATAGCACAGGCAGAGTTTGTATGAGCTCCCTAGCTATAGGAAACATCCTCTCCTTCTCTTCCATTTTTCTTGTTACAGCTTTGTTCTGTGTGTCTCTTGTAGTTAAAGACAGGAGCTATTAAATAGCTGTGGGAAGGAAGTGGGGCAGGGCACTGAGAGAATAAAAGTGCATTTATCTTCTCTGCCTGCAATGCCCACAATATATTAACTGCATAACAATATTTACTTTGTATTTCTTGAACACAGCCTGTCATTATCAATAAAAAGACACCTGAGTCTAGGTCAGATGCCATGATAGCCTTGGAGAGCCAAGAACTGACAGTCTCCAGTCTAATGTTGCTACTACAACATAGCTACACCTTAGTGGTAGGTAAACAGGTTTTTATCTAATATTCTGAGGCCTCTTTAAACACAAAGAATGATAATAAAGCTCTTAGATGAATATGAGAGCAGGATGATATTTTCTTCTAAACCCAACTTGCCATGCTTGTGAAGTGTTTCCTTGAAGGTGGCTATGATATAAGTTCTATACCTTGGTAGAACACCAGTCACCCTAGTAATTAGTGTCTGAGACACCCTAAGTGATGGTCAGATCACTTTCCAAAGAAGTCAAGCTGCAGATTAGAGGGCAGGGAGAATATGAAGCATTTTGTCTCTGATATGAGCAAGTGGTTGGAAAACAAAGCTATGAAGGTTTAAAATTTCTTCTGTCTCATTCTGACTGTGAAAGCTTTTTGTGTAAAAAGTGTTATTGAGAGACACAAATGATACAGACTCCTACTGCACTTCAGGCACAGTTGATCTCCAGAAGCACAGACATAAAGCCATATTACCCTAAAATGACTATATTTCAGTTCTAATCCATGGAATGCTTTGCCATCCTGGATGTGCACCACAGCTTCTTCTCCACCTTGCTATTGAAGCTGTGTACTCAACAGCCTAACCACTCAGAGGGATTGTTACCAGAGCAGCTATAGCTCAGCTGCTAGCCAGGCACAAGCAGCAAACTTGTGCCATCAAAGCACCATCAGCCACCTTGTGCTCTGACAGGCTGCCTTCCCTTCCTCTGTTTTCACATGGGCTGCAAGGGCTCAGCTGCCATCTTTTATAGCCATGTCAGCTACTTCAGCTTCCAGGTACCCCAGTTTTCCCCCAGCAGTCTAGCCTGTGCCTGCTGATCCAATGTCAGAAGAGATCTTTCTCAGAGGCTGTCAGGGCTGAATCTCTTCATCAGTGTGACTGCAAGGCTTACTGGCTGAAGGTTCCCCCTAGTAGCATAGCCAAGTGAACCTTGGGTGATACAAGCTGCTGTAAGTCTACAAATCATAGAATCATAGAACAGTTCCAGCTGGAAGAGACCTTGAAGATCCTGAGTGCAGCCTTTGTCCTAGCTCTAGCAACCTGCTAAATGATGCCTCCCAGGGCAACATCTACCTGTCTCTTAAACACCTCCAGGGATGGGGACTCAAGCACCTCCCTGGGCAGCCTGTTCCAATGGCTCACAACCCTTGCAGCAAAGAAATTCCTCCTAATGTCTAGCCTGAACCTCCCCTGGGGCAATTTCCATCCATTTCCCCTTGTCCTATCACTCTCCACTAGGGAGAACAGAGCAGTCCCTGCCTCTCTACAACCTCCCTTCAGGTAGTTCTAGAGAGCCAGGAGGTCTCCCCTCAATTTCCTCTTTTCCAGGCTAAACAGGCCCAGATCCCTCAGTCTTTCCTCCTCAGGCTTATGTTCTAAGCCCTTTAGCAGCTTGGGAGCCTCTGTCCCCTCTCCAGCACCTCAATGTCCCTCTTGTAGTGAGGGGCCCAAAACTGGATGCAGTACTGGAGGTGAGGCCTCCCCAAAGCTGAGCAAAGGGGCAGGATCACCTCCCTGCTCCTGCTGCCAACACTGTTCCTGCTCCAGGCCAGGATGCCATTGGCCTTCTTGTCCCCCTGGGCACACTGCTGGCTCCTGTTCAGCTGTCACTCAGCACCCCTAGGTTCCTCTGTGCCTGGCAGCTCTGCAGCCACTGCTCCCCAAGCCTAGAGCACTGCTGGGGGATGTTCTTCCTACTCTAGTGCCATTTCTCCTTCTGTGTTGCTTTCTTGCATGTTTTGGGCTTGTTTTTTTCCTTAACAAAACATCCAGTGCCCTCTTTTGCTTAAAATAACTTCTCTGTCTCCAAACTTGTAGAGTGTTTGACTAAGAAACATATAACCCTGCAGATATTCCTCTCTCTCTGATGCTCTAGAAGTAGTTGGCCATTCATGAGCTTCACTCTGTTACCACTCACTCTCTTGTGTTTTGTTGCAGTATGTTGTCACCCCAAGAAGGCAGTCTACAGCTCTTGCCCTGCAGATTCTGGTGAGCCATTTGCTGGGAGATGCAGGCAGCCCATATCTCATTGGGACTGTAAGTGAACTCTCTGCTTATTGAGCTTGCCTCAAGGTAAAACTTTTAGGAGCTGAAAGATACTCACAGAATTGTAGCCACTTACTGGTCCATAACTAGAAATCACTCACAGTGGTGGCCTTGATACTGGAATGCAGAGACATTTTGACCTGCATGCAACTTCTGAGCCTGTGACACTGCAGGGATGTGGAATAAAATCCCATACCTGTAAGTGTGAGTGGTTCTATGCAGGGAGTTAGAAACTTATTTTAAATCTGCAAACTCATACATTTCTGAAGGCAAACATTATTGCAAAGCCAGTGTCATGGATATTACACTGAGGTTTAAGCACTTCCAGCTAACTTTGGGAGGAGTTTCATGAAAATTAAATACCATAAACCTCAACATTCTTAGTTCAAACCTTAAAACTTGAAATCTGAATGATCTCTTGAAAATCAGAACAAGAGAGACTGCTCTGGTTGCCTTTTGATAGCACTTGGCATTCAAAGCTCTGGTCTCAAATTACCTTCCCCTTGGTCTCCCCTGTTGCTTCAGACCTGCTTTCTCTGCCCTTCCTACATTTACTACACTGTAGGTGCTTGCAGAGAAAGTAGCCTAGCACAGCTTGATCCTTGCAGTTCATTCCTTCTAGTTCCAGGATCACAGAATGACAGAATGTCAGGGGTTGGAAGGGCCCTAGAAAGATCATCTAGTGCAACCCCCCTGCCAGAGCAGGATCACCTAGACCAGCTCACACAGCAATGTGTCCAGGCAGCTCTGCAATGGCTCCAGACAAGGAGACTCCACAGCCTCCTGGGCAGCCTGGGCCAGTGCTCTGGCACCTGTACTGGAAAGAAGTTCCTCCTTGTGTTAATACTAAACCTCCTGTGGTCCAACTTGCTCCCATTCCCTCTTGTCCTACCATTGGATGCCATTGAGCAGAGCCTGGCTCTCTCCTCCTCACACTCACCCTTAACATATTTCTAAGCATTGCTGAGGTCTCCTCTCAGTCTCCTCTTGTCCAGGCTGAAGAGACCCAGCTCTCTCAGCCTGTCCTCCTAGGGCACATGCTCCACTCCTTTCAGGATCTTGCTGGCCCTGTGCTGGACTCTCTCCAGCAGCTCCCTATCCTTCTGGAGCTGAGGGGCCCACAACTGGACACAGCATTCCAGGGGAGGCCTCCCCAGGGCACAGGAGAGGGGAGAAGAACCTCTCTGGCTCTGCTGGCCACGCTCCTCTTAATGCATCCTAGGATGCCATTGGCCTCTTGGCCACAAGGGCACATTGCTGCCTCATGGGCATCCTCCTAGCCACCAGCACTCCTAGAGCTTTTTCCCCAGGGTGGATCATATCTGTCAGGGCTGCTACCTTCCTTCATTCTTTTTGAGTTAAGACAGAGTCCTTCTGCACACAGGAGCTAACCAATTACCCACTTGGATATTTCTGCTTTACTGGACATGGGAGAGAGAGTCACTGTTGTTTTAAAGTTTGGCTTATATGGAAGTTTATTTTAGGAAGTTCACCTCAGAAATCTCTGTTCTTTCTTTGTCACATGTGAACAGTGTTAGACAAGGCCAGACAGACATGTTCAGGTGAGCTGTGCCTGCAGCTGCACCTGCTTCTGCTCAAGCCAGCCAGGACATCCCTGTTGTCCTCAACTGCATGAAAACTGCAGAGTCACCTGAGTAACCTGGCAGGCACAGGAGACAGACAGCCCTCTCTGGCTGAGACATTCCTCCTGCTCACTCCCTTTTCTGCTTGGCAAATAGAGACCACTTTGCTCCTTGGTCTGTTAGGAGAGGCNTTCTAGGATTCTATGATCTTACCTGAAGGGAGGCTGGAGGGAGGTGAGGTGAGGGTTGGTCTCTCTCTCTCTGATCTCCAAGTAGCAAGCAATAGGACAAGAGGAAACAGCCTCAAGTTGTGCCAGGGGAGGCTTAGGTTGGACTTTAGGAACAATTTCTTCCCCAAAGGTGCTGTCAAGGCCTGGCCCAGGCTGCCCAGGGAGTGCTGGAGTCACCATCCCTGGAGGGGTTTGAATGACATGGAGCTGTGGTGCTGAGGGACATGGTTTAGTGGTGAGCTGGCAGTGCTGGTTAAGAGTTGGATTTGATGATCTTAAAGGTCTTCACCAACCAATTCCATGGTTCTAGGAAACTATTGCCCTCTACCCTGATCTGGCTGTGTGCATGGGGGAACAGCATAACCAACATCCCTCTGCCATGAAAAGTGGCAATGGCAGAGATAGAGGAAGTGAAATATGTCACATGCATTCTCCCTTAGATTATTCTGTTGATTTATGCTCCCTACTTGAAAGATTAAAATGTTTGTATCTCTTACCTACTCTTCCTTGCCATTTTTGAGGCACAGGCAGAGCTGAGGCTTCCTGCTGGATGTGCTGCTGCATCCTGCTAGTAACTGTGTGCAGAATACTTCCCATGCAGTACCTTGCACTCAGTTGCCTGAAATAGCAGCTAATCAAAAACTGTGAAGACAAAAAAAGCTTATTCAGATGAGATTAACCTCAGGTTGCCTTCAAACATTGCAAAGAACAGAGACAATAAATCCAGGAATAAAACTGTTGTATGGCCAGATGGAATCTCACACAATGAGTCTTTTGGAATGCTTCTGTAAACCAAGATAGCAACACTGCCCCTGTCCACTGCTGGTTAAATACCAAATCTCTTGCATTCATGCCTTGCTATTGTTTACTAACCTGCTTCAGCTAACCCTTTAGCTTAAAAGCTGCCTGGAGAGGCAGGGAGAAGTCCTTTTCAGTCTATTTTTCTTCCCTCTGTGCTCTAGAGATTTTCTTACTGAGCATTTTAAAATTAAATGCCTTAGGTTTGTGTTCTGGCTGTTATCCTTGCTGCAGTCCCTAGGTGCTCATTCTGAGTTGATCTTGCTCTTATCTGCCTAAACTGTCACAAATAATCATTCTAAACCCAGCAAATGCTGAGAAATGATATTTGTGTGTTTCAAGCCACACAATGTGTTCTAACCATCAGGAACAAACTTGGGAATAAAAATGACTGCATTCAACATTCATCTTTTTGTTTATGCTAAGAAGAGATTTGAAGTTCCTAGGTGAAGTGTTGAATCCTATTTTGTTCCTTGAAAACAGTTTTTCTTTATGTCTACAAAAATAAAAGTAATGTGTATCATTTACAGCTTTTACAGCCTCATCCTTCTGCCAGTGCAAAAAGCTGCTACCTGGTCTCATTTTCTTCCCAGTTCCTCAGCATCTCTCTCCACAACTCCTCAAATGCCTTTTGGCTCAAAACCAGACTGTACTTTTGTTGCAGATGAATTTCCAGCTCTTCCCTTTCTAATGAGTGTTGCTGCTGCTGCCTGTATTGATGCTAACCCTCTGTTTCTGTCCATTTGGTGATAATTAGAGAGTTATAAAGTCATCAAATAACATCAAGAAATGATAATGGTCATTGCCAAATATCTGTCCTGTGCTAGCTACCTGGAAATGAGCTAGGGAATGGCAAAATGAGATATACCAGGACACCTGTATCAAACAAGTCTGTTCTTCTCCTAGGTTAGCATTGAGAGAACAAGAGGAAATGGCCTCAAGATGCACCAGAGGAGGTTTAGATTAGAAGGAAGAATTTCTCCACTGCAAGGGTTGTTAAGTCTTGGCCCAGGCTGCCCAGGGAGGTGCTGGATTCACCATCCCTGGAGGAGGTTAAGAAACATGTAGATGCTCTCCTTAGAGCCATGGTTTAATGCCATGGGAGTGCTAGGGATGGTTGGACTTGGTGATCATAGAGGTCTCTTCCAACCTTAATGATTCTGTGATTCTATGAGTCTGTTAAAGTTTCCCAAATACTATAAATATTGGTTGCATTATTTCCTGCTCTTGTGACAAGAGGCACTGAAGATATAAAATGCCATGAGATTCCTTGACCAGCTGGAAGCTGGAGAGCAGTGACGTGCAGGTGTATTGGGCACTGACTCTGCCAAACTAGGGTAGAGGCTTTTCCTCCCTCTCTGCTAAATGTTCTGCATTTCAAGGACCACACTGTAAACAGTCTGTTTATCCCATGAAAGGATGANCTGCCAACACTGTTCCTGCTCCAGGCCAGGATGCCATTGGCCTTCTTGTCCCCCTGGGCACACTGCTGGCTCCTGTTCAGCTGTCACTCAGCACCCCTAGGTCCCTCTGTGCCTGGCAGCTCACTGTGTTGTTATCCTCCCTAGATCTCCAATGCTATCCAGGCCAGCAAGGCTCCCTCGTTGCAGTGGAGCTTCTGGAGCATGCAGTACAGTTTTGTGCTGTGTGCCTTCATCGGGGTCTTTGGAGGAGCTTGCTTCTTCCTGACATCTTTCTACATTGATGAGGACCGTAAAGAAGCAGAGAGGCTCTGAGGTTTGTCTCTCTTTGGAACCCTTAACCCTGTACCTGCTTGCTCTCCTCTTTGTGCAGAGCCACGACATGGGCTCTGTAAAGCTAAACCACCAAGGTCTGCATTATGTTAATGCTACCTTAGTTGCTATGAAAAAAGATAAAGGCAAAATGCCAGTGAAGGCTCAGATGGAACAAACCTTCTTTGTTGAGCAAAACAGACTGCAGGACATCCAAGGATCAGGGCAGTGCTATTAGAGACCCCTTCCAAACTGCAGAACACAGAGGTAATAAAATACCTTTACTGCAATGCACTCTTACAAAGTGTGTGGAAGCTGTGGGGTTCTTTTTCTACTCTGGGGTTAGAAGCAGCAGAAGCAGCTCTAGCTCTGTGTAATGCTTTTCCCTCTTCCCTGAAAGCAGTCATATTCAAAGTGTAAAAGACTTGGAGAAAACCTCTTGAACTGGACAGAACACTGCCTTAGTCACCTAGATTCTTACATCTTCCTTCTGCTCTGACTTGGTTTTCTAGGTTCCAGAAATGAACTCTGTCTTTCAACTGAAGATGGACTCTGGGGCAAGATTTGCAAAGAAGAAAAGAATGTCCTCTCCTTTTTCATTCCTTTTTGCTTAAGGAGATACAGCTAGAGAAAAATCCAAATAACAGTTCCTCCATATGGCAGAAAATCCTGCATGCTGACTCCTTTGGAGGCTTTTGAGTGTGAGTCAAACCTTGCTGCTGCATTGGCACATGCCAAGCCTCCCCCATCTGCAGCACAGCACAGTGTGCTCTGGAGAAGCTCTAGAGCTCTCACAGCCACCACTGCTACCCACAACAAGGCACTAGCACCTAAGGCAGAATGTCTCATGGAAATTAGGAAGGGAGGGCTATGAATTCTTAGCAGGAGAAGATTTGCCTGCATGATTTGGGAAGTGTGGATACTGCAAAAAGTGTTTTCTGTTGTCTGAAATGAGCAAAGGAAGCAGAAACTGTTAAAATCAGTGTCAGATTCAAGAGTGGTGCATTGTGATCATTTTATGTCATACATGAATGGCTTCTTTCTAATCTTTTGAGCCTCTTCAGCATATCCTCAGGCCCTGGGTAAGTATCTCCTCTCCTGAGTGAAGAGTAGTAGCTATAAACCCTCTTAACTCTAACTATCCATTTAAGCTCTTATCTTTAAAGCACCTAAGGCTTTGGATGTGTCATAACATGATGCCAAGCACCAGTGAGGACATGATCAGTGTAGCCAGCTTGGATTGTTTGAGGTGATGTAGTTCCCAGCAGCACCTTAAAGCCAAAGCCTGAGGAAGATAGTAGCAAGTGAATTGTGAAGATTCTCCCAGTAAATCATAAGGAACATAAAGTACAATATTCCTGTAATGACTGTGAGTATCTAATGTCATTACAAAGAGCATAATTCAGCAACTGCAGGGTTTTCTTTCTCCCTTACTTTTAAAAACTCTCTTCTGAAACCTGACTTAAACCCAGATAGTGAAGTCTGGCCAGAGCTTATGCCATTATGGGAAAGAATAGAGAAAGTACTTTGAGATACTCAGGAAGAGTGTAATAATTGTCTTTTAAATAAAAGCTGGTATTCTGAAAAGGGATAAAATTTACCAATGCACTGTATTGTTCAGCAGTACCTTCCCTAGATACCATTTACTGTTACATCACTTTATGACCAAAAACTGATGGAAGACTTCTGTGACAAGTACACATCAGTGTTGGAGGACAGAAAATCATTCTGATTTTCACAGCATCCCAGCAGGGTTGGGGCTGGAAGGGACCTCTGGGGATCATCCAGTCCAACCCCCCTGCTCCAGCAGGCTCACCCACAGCAGCTTGCCCAGCATCACCTCCAGCTGCCTTTGCAATCTCTCCACACAAGGACACTCCACAAGCTCTCTGGGCAGCCTGGGCCAGGGCTCTGCACCCTCACACCAAACAACTTGCTCCTCCTGTTCACATGGAACCTGCTGGCTTCCAGTGTGTGCCCATTGCCCCTTGGCCTGGCCCTGGGCACCACTGAGCAGAGTGTGGCCCCAGCCTCTTGCCCCCTGCACCCTTGAGCTCTTGCTCAGCATGGAGCAGCTCCCCTCTGGCTCTGCTCTGCTCCAGGCTCAGCAGCCCCAGGGCTCTCAGCCTTTCCTCCTGCCACAGATGCTCCAGTGCCCTCAGCATCTTGGGAGCCTCTGCTGGACTCTCTGCAGTAGTTCCTTGTCTCTCTGGAACTGGGGAGCCCAGAGCTGGATCCAGGACTCCAGATGTGGCCTCACTGTTTAATTCTATTATATTTACTTGTGACAACAGTGCCAGATCCTTCCTTAGTGCTTTGTTAGGATTCCTCAGAAGCTGCCTATAAGCATTCTGCCATGAAAGCTTGCATTGGACTTCAGGTCTCTTGAGCACACTATAGAGACCTGTCTATCATGTACAGTCTAATTCTGAAATTGTCTGGGAACACTGGTATTAGGTAATGCTTTGGGTTTGGTAAAGAATTCATTTTTTTCAGGTGCCCTGACATTATGAAAGGGTTGACCTTGGGTTAACAGAGCTCTGAAGATCAGTAATAGAACCACAAGTTTCTACTTATGTTACCAAACCCTAACATTTGCAATTGCTAAAATCACTGCTGCTCCAAACCAGATACTTGAACATCACCAAATGCCTTGAAATTCAGACAGACAGGGCAAGATCTTGAGAATAATTCTCCCCATTGTTCAGCACTGTTGGGATTTAAGCAGCTTGCTTGTAATTCTCTATTGGTATATACATGGTTTGCCTTGTAAGCAGATGATCTACTTATCACTTTTGTTAAGTCACCATTAAATTCTTCTTAAAAGAACCAGAGACTGTGTGTGGAGCACTGTGGAGGCATGGACTTGGCATATGAGCAAGAGATGCCAGCTGCTGTTCTGTAGATGGTACATGAAGTCCATGACAAACTCATTCCTACTCCTACTCTTAGCTCCCTTGGGAAAGGCAGTGCCTAGGAATTAGCAGGATCATACTGACTAGTTCAATTCCAGCTTTCCAGCTTTTCAAATGCTGCTCTATTTTCTTTGTAATATATGGGGAAAGGACTTGTATGTTTGTTCAGTTTTTGTCAGTATTTCAGACAGATTACCATCCAAGCCAGGCAGCTGGATGCTCTGAGCTGTGCCTGGGCCTTCCTGCAGCTCTTCTGTCCTCTGTCTTGCTGACAGCTGCTGGCTTAGAGGTGCAGGGCCTGGGTGAGACAGCCCTGGGAGGCTGTGCCTTCAAAGCAGAGAAACTCCAGCCTCTGTTAGGCCCTGTGCCTTAAATAAAGATAAAACTTCCTCACTAGGATAAATCACAGAATCACAGAATATTCATGGCTGGAAATGACCTCTCAGATCACTGAGTCCAACAACAACAATAAAACAACCAAACCCCCCAAAAACCCCACAAAAAAACCCCCAACAAACAAAACAAACCACCTAACCCCTGCCCTCACTAGAGCANCACCTCCCTGGCAAGGCTGTTCCAGTGTCTCACCACTCTTTCTGTACAGAATTTCTTCCTAATATCCAATCTAACCCCACCCTGTCTCAACTTCAAACCATTCCCTCTGCTTCTGTCATTAGTTCCTAAGGAGAAGAGGCCAACCCCCACCTCTCTACAAGCTCCTTTCAGGTAGCTGTAGAGGGCAATGAGGTTCCCCCTCAGCCTCCTCATCTCCAAACTAACCATGCCCAGCTCCCTCAGCCTCTCCTCACATGGCTTGTCCTCTAAACCCCTCACAAGCTTGCTAGCTCTCCTCTGGACACACTCCAGCATCTCCATGTCCTTCCTATCCTGAGGGGCCCAGAACTGAACACAGTATCCAGCTGAGGCCTCACAAGTGCTGAGTACAAGGGCACCATAACCTCCCTGCTCCTGCTCACCACACTATTCCTGATCCAAGCCAGGATCCTGTTGGTCTTCTTGGCCACCTGGGCAATGAAAGGAGTAGAATTCCTTAACATTTTCTGCATCTCTTGAGTTTACTTCTTAGCAGATGGCACCAAACTCCGCACTGGGACATTGCCACCCCAGTTCCTTCGTGCTGTAGGAGACTGTTGTGTACTGCAGCTCTTGAGGGCATGTCACTTCTTACCTGTCATGAAAAACCTCTGTTAGAGAAAGTCACAGAGGCCTGGCATATGCCCAGGCCAGGAACAGAACTTCTCCTTAGGCATCAGTTGAAATAGCAGTTGTTTTCTATGGTTCCAAGTGAGTAGAAGAAAGAAGTGGCTAAATTAGCTGCTCTCTAGATTGCTGCTGGAAGCTGCTGGTGACTGAGCTGGTTTGTTGTGCAGCATTCAGGCTGCTTGGGACCTGTGTCACAGAACACAGAATGTCAGAGGTTGGAAGGGCCCTAGAAAGATCATCTAGTGCAACCCCCCTGCCAGAGCAGGATCACCTAGACCAGCTCACACAGCAATGTGTCCAGGCAGCTCTGCAATGACTTCAGACAAGGAGACTCCACAGCCTCCTGGGCAGCCTGGGCCAGTGCTCTGGCACCTGCACTGGAAAGAAGTTTCTCCTCGTGTTAATACTAAACCTCCTGTGGTCCAACTTGCTCCCATTCCCTCTTGTCCTAACATTGGATGCCATGGAGCAGAGCCTGGCTCTCTCCTCCTCACACTCACCCTTAACATATTTCTAAGCATTGCTGAGGTCTCCTCTCAGTCTCCTCTTGTCCAGGCTGAAGAGACCCAGCTCTCTCAGCCTGTCCTCCTAGGGCACATGCTCCACTCCTTTCAGGATCTTG
>VWZO01003822.1:98194-113878 GCA_013396975.1 Bucco capensis | reverse complement strand
CAATCCACACTTCTGAAGTTTGGCTATGAGGATACCATGGGAGACAGTGTTGAAAGTGTCCCTTGTAGCAAATGAAGGACAATCAACTGTTTCTTCTCTGACTGCTCATATATTCTCCTCTCACCTTCAACATTTCTTCTTTGCTTTTCCCAAGCAAAATAATGGGTAAAAGAGGCATTTTGGAACAGCTCCAAAGTGTGTGGTTTTATAAGTCCATTCAGGTAATGATTTTGATCTTTCCCTCCCTTTCTTTCTTTCCCCAAAGCAGGGACAGGTGACTGGTACTGACTTTTAGTGCTGTTTATCTGGATATATTTTTAAACAACTTTCATCACCTTGCCTGGCACACAAAATGCCTTTAGAGTGGTGATTATTTCTAGCTTCTGCTAAATACCTGTAAAGGTATTGGTTTAGTGAGCAGGACATGCCTAAGGTTCAGCAGTACCGTGGGGTACAACTGCTTCTGCAGAGTGATCCTTCCACCAGTGATGTTGTGTGAAACTGAATCAGCAGAATTTTAATTACCAAGGATGTTTCATGTGATATTTCTCTCTCCTTTCTCTCTGTCTCTCCTTCCCAAACAAGTAGCCCTTTGCACTGCTCCTGGAAGGGGTTTCACAGCACCTAAGGTATCAGTCTGTCCCATGGCTGAGGGTGTGCAGATGGCAGACCACAGATGCATGTAGTCTGTCTAGGCTGCTCTCTCCTAAGAAGATCTTGTGTTTTATTCCTCTTGGTCCTAATCACTTGTGCAGCTGAACTGCAAAATATTTAGTAGAACATCTGTGATCCTTTCTAATGCTCCTGACATGGCCATGGGTGTCAGAACTGTCAGTTAGCTTTGGAAATAGGGCTCAGGGTTGCTGCTGTCACTCTAAGGGACCTGTGCTGAGATCTATTATGACAATTCCAACCCTGATGGCTTGAGTTTCACTAACTCATTCCTGTCTTCCACTGAAGAAGACTTTAGCACCTTTTTAGGTGGCCTGTGGCAGTACCTATCAATGAAAAACTGGCAGTTTTCCCCCTGCTATTCTATTGCAGAAGAGTTGGCTGAATTCTGTCTTGCTCATCTCCCCTGCACTTGTCTTCCTTTGCACTCCCTCTGTTGTTTAGTGACTAGAGATTTACCTAGTGCCTTTACCATTAGGGATCTATCTTGATGTTCTCTTAGTTTAGAATCTGTAGAATTATCATAGAATCCTAGAATCCTAGAATGGTTTGGGTTGGCAGGGAGCTCTGGAGCTCATCTAGTCCAACCCCCCTGCAGTGGCCAGGGACATCCCCAACTAGAGCAGCTTGCCCAGAGCCCTGGCAAGCCTCACCTGCAATGCCTCNGCGTAAAATTAACTGATTCCTGTTTGTGAAGTCACCTAAAAGAATAGACACTGTGCACCTGACAACAGCAGAATGGGAGTGTAGAAAGGGCAGACCAGCTCAGTTTATGCTGTTAACCTGACAAGCTAACATTCACTTTTTTTTAGCAGTAGAATCACTATGGTTGGAAAAGACCTCTGAAATCATCAAGTCCAATGTCCACCCTGCTCTCCCATGCTCTCCCCTAAACCATGGCCCCAAGCATCACATCCACATGGTGTTTGAACTCTTCCAGAGATGCTGATTCCACCACTACCTGGGCAGCCTGCTCCAATCTCTGCTTTTTTTTTTTTCACCTTCCCCTGCTCACACTAACATGCAGATGCAGTGTCTGTTGAAATAAAAGCCAATTTAACTAAGAAATCTAAAAAATTCTCCATTATCCCAGAACCTTTATGGCAAAAGTTTTCTTCAGAGATCCTTCTGCTGTTTTGCAAAGGCTGTTCCCTCTCCAAGGCTCCTTGGAGCACTGGCTTCTCCACTGCTGCCTGCAGTACTGCTAGGACTGCTGCCTGTGAGGATGCCTGAGACCTGGAGAGAAGTCACCTCCTCCCTTGGGATAGGCACAGACAACTAGGAAAGAGCAATAGCAATGTCTGTAAGGCCCTGCCAAATTGTGCTGGCATTCCTGTAGCTGGAACTGGCTGTCTTCCATTACAAGAGAGCCACTGGGTTCATCTCAGCTCTATAATTATCTTCATTGTAATCCAATAAAGCCTTGCAGAGGTTCTTAGAAAGCTTTTTGTTTATAAGTCTCCCCTAAGTTGATACGACAAGACTCTTGTCGTTAGGACTCTTGTCCTAACTCTGCAGAGCTGACTAAAATTGTGTTGACCTCCACTTCTACCACAGATTCCAACCTACTTCTGGCATAAAAATTGGAGTCCAAAGGGAGTGGGAGGTCCTAAAGGGATAGGAGGCTTGAAGGGGTGGGAGATGAACTGCTGTCCTCTCACCTCCTTTTGGTTTCACATGCTCTTTGGGCCTCCCACTCCTTTTTGGGCTCCAGTTTTTCCCCAGGGCCAGCTGGAAGGCAGCAGAGCCCCTGGCTGCCTTGGTGAAAGCCTGACTCAGGCTCCAGGGCCCATCACGAGCTGTGCTGCCTTGTAGGGGAGCATGGGGCTTCCCCCAGGTTTTCCATGACAACACCAGGGCCCTAATGGAACATGAAGTTGCTGGAGAGTGTCCAGAGGAGTGCCACGAAGATGGGAAAGGANCCCATGTTCCTAGAATCCTTGCATGGGTAGGATGAGCTCATTAGCCTTCTGGCACTCATCCTAGGAGAAGGACAACTCTGATTCCAAACCCGGGCAGATGGAGCTCATTTAGCCCTGTAAGGCCTTCCAGCTAAGAGCTTAAACCTCCATCCTAAGGACTTGGCTGCCAGCATCCAAGCTTGCTAGGCCCTGGCAGATGAACCTTAGGACTAAAGGGTGGGTCCAGCTCTGCACATGCTGTGTCTCACCTAAAAAAATCCCTAGTGCAGGCTCGAGGGTGCTATCTGCTATCCTCTTTTTATCAGTGTGCTTGGAAAAGGCTCTGAGGAGGAGCATGGATGGAGCCCTCCCTGGAGCTTCGTTCGCGAAGCCTAGCCACGACGATTCTGTAATGCATTCCAGTGGGAGGTGAGAGAACATCTCTTGCTTTCTCATCCCTTTTTGACCTCCCATACCCTTTGGACCTCCATTTTTATCCCAGCTTCCCACTCAATTCTGGCATCTCAGCCAGTTTTTGCCTCCTGTTTTTCCGTAGGTGCCTCTGGAATGCAGCAGGTCACCGGGTGGGGTTCAGGAAACCTTGGTGGAAGCCCTGAAGATCACTGGATGGCAGCAGGGCCCCTGGTAGGCTTGTTGAAGTCATGGAAGACAGACACTGTTTCAGTAGGGCATCAGCTAGGCTTATCTCCAACCTATTAACCTGGTCCCATCGTGGGGTCTTCTCCAGCTCCAGCAGCAGTGATTCCATGTGATTCATGGCTGAGTGCACAGCAGTGGGAGAGCACAGGGGGAAGCAGCTGCAGTGCTTTTCAGACCAGCTGCTTTCTCCTGTAAATTTAGTTTGTATTATTAAACATTGTCATGCTGTCTTGGGGGGGTCTGTGTCTCCTGATTGAGTGTGATGACTGATGTGCTCTGCTGTACTTTACCAGAGGCTCAAAGTGCTGCTGGAAAAGGGTGAGACTGACAAAAGCAACAGGACAGAAGCATGGACAGCAGTGCCTTGGAAGAAGTCAGTTAGCTGTGTCTGGGAGAGGAGGAAATGCTACTGGGGCTGTCTGGGCTTATCAGCTTTGTTAAGGAACTTTGGTCCTTTTTAAGGGCAAGGAATAGCAGGAAAGGGGAAAGACATTTGCTGATGGTCCATAAAAAGCAAATGTTTAACCAAAAAATAGCTTGTTTAAGTGAAAAGAAAGATCTAGCAGGGAGTTTTTAACTGCCCACAGGGTCTGCTTCCACAAGTGACTGGCTAATTTGTGATCCCAACAATTCCAGAGCAACCTTCTTAAACTACAGGTAAGTACATTTAGCATTGCAAACTTGCCTTCAAACTAAGCTGAGCACCTGAAGGTGGCTGGTTTTCTTCCTGATGTGAGAGATGTCTGCCCTCCAGTGATGCTGCAGGAGTGCAAGGAAAGGATCCCAATGCCTCCTCCTCCTCCTAGCCTTTTGACTTTATTTCTCATGGCCCTGGAAAGCCAGTGTTAAATCTCATTTGTTGTGAGGCACCACTCAGCTGAGGGGCTGTGATATCTGATCTCCATCAAGTATCTGAACATAGCAAACATCTTACACCTGCTGAAGGCAATGGAGATTGCCAGAAAACCAGTTAGTTTGAGGTACTTCTATTTTCTGCCCAGTAAGGCTTTGCTCCATCCTATCCTCCACTAGCCAAAGGCTGTGGCAAGGGATAATGAGGGATAGGACATGAGCTAATGGGTTTAAACTGAAAGAGGATAGATTTAGATTAGATATTAGGAAGAAATTCTGTACTGTGAGGGTGCTGAGGCACTGCAGCAGGTTGCCCAGAAAGCCAATTGCATCCCCAGCAGTGTGGGCAGCAGGGCAGAGAGGGGATTGTGCCTCTGCTCTGCTCTGGGGACACCTCAGCTGCAGTGCTGGGGCAGCTCTGGAGTCCTCAGCACAGGACACACATGGAGCTGGGGGAGCAGGGCCAGAGGAGGTCACAGAAATGATCTGAGGGCTGGAAGCTCTCTGCTGGGAGGACAGGCTGAGAGAGTTGGGCTTGTTCAGCCTGGAGAAGAGAAGGCTCCAGGGAGAGCTTCTTGTGGCCTTTCAGTACCTAAAGGGACCTTAAAGAAAGTTGGGGAGAGACTTTACTAGGGAGTCCAGTGATAGGATGAGGGGTAACAGTTTAAAGCTGAAAAAGGCTAGATATAGATCAGATATTAGGAAGAAAGTCTTTCCTATGGGGGTGCTGAGACACTGGAGCAAGTTTCCCAGAGAGGTGATGGATGCTCCATCCCTGTGGGGCAGGTTCAAGGTCAGGCTGAATGCACCTTTGTGCAACCTGGTCTGGTGGAATGTGTCCCTGCCCATGGCAGGGGGATTGGAACTAGAATAAGGTCCATTTGAACCCAAACTCTTCTATGATTCTAGGATAATGTTATTTTTTATCTTCAGGCTTCTTCTTTCCAGCCTCACTCTTAGCTGAGGAAAGGTAAAGTTGTTTGGCTAGAGCACCCAGGAGACAGGTGTCTCAGCCCACTGTAAGGATGTAGCTTTGCTTTTTCTCTCTCTTAAGCCTTGCAGGAATGGCTATAAGAAATGTATTACAGTGGCCAGAGGGTGTTGAGGGTCCAAAGTGAAGCTATCACCCCTGTGAAGGTGAGACCTCTGAGCAGACAAGGCTGGACAAGGGCTGGCAGCCTGCAAGATGTGTGGGTCAGATGGACAGAGGGCTGGCAGGCAGAGAGAGCAGGGGAGCAGGGAGGCAGGAAGCAGCTGGCAGTGTAGGAAGAATGGAGCAGGAATAGGAACAACCAGGAGGAGCAGGAGGGAGTGAAAAATGTCCACCATCCCATTCAGCACCCATGACATTAGGATTTCAAAGACTTGATTTGCCCAAAGAGATTTGTTCCTTTAAGGGATTTATTCTAATTCTTTATTAAAGTAGGAGATACATATGCATTTCCTCTCTAGCTCACTGTTTTAATAGGATTACCTTTAGCATCACCCCATGGGCTCTTTAATTCCACATCTATGTGAAGTCACCCCAGCAGATCCAATTGGGTATATTTCACTGCTCAACAGTAGAGAGGAAATGAGTTTTTCTGGTGAGGGGAAAGCAGAGTGAGTAACTTGATCCTTCTCCCCAACACCATCTGCAATCAGTTGTGTGCTGCAAAAAAAAAAGAGTCAATGCTTTCCTGGGTCAGAGGTGGCTAATTATTCATAGCACTTCCATTTCCAGCAGCAGAGGCATCAGATCTCTGCCAATCACCATTCTGTTGGGTGTTTGGTTTCCTTTGCATTGCTCCTAGGGTTTGCAAGTCTAGCTGCTATCCAAACTTGTACTGTTCTTTGTTGCTTTTCCTGGGCTAGGGCCAGCAGTACTTTTAGCTTCTGAAGAGATTGACAAGAGCACTTTGGCACCAGCATTGCAGTTTTCTCACATCTTTTGAGATCATGACTGTTTATACAAGAATGGAAGAGGGAAGAGTATAACAATCAGTTCAAAAAACCCAACTTAGTAATATTTCATAAGATGGATTAGTGTCATCTGTGGGGTTTTTTTAATGACAATAAAGCCCAGAGAGGCACAGTCTGAAAATCACTTGGGGTCTGCTATGGCCCCTGGTGCCATAACTGTGCCCACAGCAGAGGGAGCATTAAACTCATTGCCCACGGGAAAGTGTGGGGAGTGATACCCATGTTCCTAGAATCCTTGTATGGGTAGGATGAGCTCATTAGCCTTCTGGCAGTCATCCTAGGAGAAGGACAACTCTGATTCCAAACCCGGGCAGATGGAGCTCGTTTAGCCCTGGAAGGCCTTCCAGCTAAGAGGTTAAACCTCCATCCTAAGGACTTGGCTGCCAGCGTCCAAGCTTGCTAGGCCCTGGCAGATGAACCTTAGGACTAAAGGGTGGGTCCAGCTCTGCACATGCTGTGTCTCACCTAACAAAATCCCTAGCACAGGCTCGAGGGTGCTATCTTCTATCCTCTTTTTATCAGCACTTGGAAAAGGCACTGAGGAGGAGTGTGGATGGAGCCCTCCCTGGAGCTTCGTTCGCGAAGCCTAGCCACGACGACGAAAGCCCAGAGAAGTGTATTAGTCAAGGTGCAGCTGGCATTTGAACCTGACTCAATTCTCAGGCTGGTGTGTTCCCTGCTAGTGCTTGGTGCTTGCCTCTGATGCATGGCCAGAGCTCACACTGTTGCAGCAACCACGCATGGTTTTGCAGTGTCCTTTAGGCTTGGCCCTTGCAGTTGTGCCTGTGGATTTACAGCACAATGCCTAACACAGGTTAGAACTGTCACTGAGTGTTCCTGCCCATTCAGTGCCCATTCCCTGCTGCCTTGGCAGGGATGGCTTCAAGTTGCACCAGGGGAGGTTTAGATTAGATGTAAGGAGAAACTTCTTTACTGAAGGGGTTGTTAAGGATTGGCCCAGGCTGCCCAGGGAGGTGCTGGAGTCACCATCCCTGGAGGGGGTTAAGAAACATTGAGATGCTCTACTTAGGGCCATGGGTTAGTTGTCATCATGGCTAGACTTCACGAACGAAGCTCCAGGGAGGGCTCCATCCATGCTCCTCCTCAGCGCCTTTTCCAAGCGCTGATAAAAAGAGGATAGCAGATAGCACCCTCGAGCCTGTNTAGGAAACAGAGCTGGATTTAACTAAGAGCACACTGTCATCATAACTGTGCCTGCTTCCTCCTCCTCAGTATGGGAGGCTAGCAGAAGCACAGAAGGTTTTTAATCTCTTGCGTAGCATTCCTGTAAAAGAGTGGAAGAAAGATTTGTATTCCTGGTGTTTCACAGCCTGTGATACAAAGGAGCTGATTGAGATTTGCTGGCCATGTTTCTAATAATGGAATGGTCATTCTTCAATGGAGGAAACCTTGGGTGGTAAAGTCACTTACTTCTTGGCAAGTGATATGACATCTTGACACCAAGTAGTCTTGGCAGTTCTCTGTAGCCCTGGTTTCTAACGTCTGTGATCCTGTGGAAACCCACATGAATTGTATTTTCATGCAGGAATAAGGTCCTCTATGCACAGATGTGTTTGGGAAGATTTTAAGAGGGCTCCAGAGTAGATGCTGATAATTAAACTGCTAATGAATAGTGCTCCCAATGGTATTCAATGACAGTGTTGCCAGAGCAGGTGAGATTGCAATTATCTTGCTTTTTCTATTAGAACAAGAAAATGTCCTGCACTGAGCTAAGTTGGAGTACCTAAGCCATGGTTATTCTGAAGCATTGTAGTGCTGACTTTCCTCCAGATTTCTTCAGTTTCTTTTTTCTTATTTAGATAAAAAACCCAAAGCTTTGTTCTAACAATTCTGAATGTACAAAACAATCCCCTCAGGAACCTGAGGCCTATCAGCCTCACAGGGGAGTGAACAAAGCCCCACACATCTCCCACAGAGATTGCTCTGACACCTCCTCACCCTATTTACTTGCTGCCTTTGCTCAGAGAGGAGAAGACTCTTCTGAAAAGCTTTGGGAGAACTGCCTCCAGAGCAGGGGATGTGGGTCAGCAAAGAGCCAACAGAGAGTGCCATCTGCAAATTAGACCTTCACAGAGACTCAAGTAAAGCTTTCAGATGCTCAGTTCTTGCAGCCTAAAGCAGCAGCAAACAGGTGAGTTTTCTCAGGAGGGCTCTGCAGTTCCTCATGTCAGGAATTTGAAGATGGTTGGTGCCATCACTTAGGAGTATGAAATGGCACACAAAGGCAGGACTGTCACAGACAGAAAAGTGAAGATGGGAAAATCAAAGGAGAGATGATAGGATGAGAGACAGATGGTAAGGATCCATAAAAACAAGAGAGGGGGCTGCCAAATAGCTGATTAAAAGGTATACTCTGTTAGGTAGAAAGCTACTGGCTTTCACACAGGAATACCAGGAGATCATAGAATGGTTTGGGTTGGGTTGGAAGGGACCTCTGGAGCTCAGGTAGTCCAACCCCCCTGCAGTGGCCAGGGACATCCCCAACTAGAGCAGCTTGCCCAGAGCCCTGGCAAGCCTCACCTGCAATGCCTCCAGGGATGGGAACTCAACCACCTCCCTGGGCAACCTGTTGCAGTGTTCCACCACCCTCATGGGGAGGAACTTCTTTCTAATGTCCAGTTTAAATCTACTCTTCTCCAATTTAAAACCATTGCCCCTTGTCCTTTCACTGCAGGCCTTTGCAAACAGGCCCTCTGCAGCCTGCTTGGAAGTTCCCTTTAGGTACTGGAAGGTCACTAGTAGATGACCTGATGGCCTCTGTCTCTTGAGAGTAGTGATCTCTGTCACTAGGCCATGTGGAAGTTATGCCAGTTTTTCTTGACTGGATCCTGTCTCAGGAAGGATGTGCATGGTATGTGAATGTTCCTGTAGCCAAGGTGAATCCTGTTTTCAGCCTTCCTCTTAGAGGGCATCTTCAGTGCCAGATGAAGTCTTTTCTGGACTAGCATCTTTTGGTGGTGTAGTGTGCAACAGGTGCTGGTGGAAGCTAATGATGATGCATAGAAAAAGCATTCAGGAAGGATTTGACAGATGAGAAAGGAATGTAAGAGTGAAAGAAAGTGAACATATGCTAAAGCAGAGTGTCTGAAGCTAATGTGATGTAAAATGACTCAGGCTAATGAAGCTTCTCATGAAATGAATTCCTGCTAAACTCCACCTGGAATACTGCACTGCCTCTCACTCACATCAAAGTAATTCATATTCCTCTGATATTTCTATCTAACACTGAAGAATGTTATCACTGCTATCCAAACATTGCTTTACTTCACACCTTGCAATCACCCTGGGCTGGGTTTGCCTTTCAAGAAGAATGATGTGTGTGTCAGTGCTTTAGAATGGTGCAGTCAGTCTGCAGACAATTTAGCTCTGTTTATAAACTCAAGGTAGTGTTTCAGAAGTGTCTGTTAGGGCTTGCATTGGGAAGCTCCCAGGTACAGAAAACATTGCACTCTGATGCTTGACATCCTTAAAGACACAGACTACAGTACTAAGAAACCTGTGGATGTTATTTATCTCAATTTTAGCAAAGTATTTGACACAGTTGCCCACAGCATTCTCCTAAAGAAATTAAGTGCTCTTGGCTTGGCTGGGCATATGCTTCACTGGATTAAAAACTTGGAGAGATGGCTGAGTCCAAAGAGTTGTGGTATAAGGGAATTCAATGCAGCTGGCAGCCAGTCACGAGTGGGGTGCCACAAGGCTCAGTGCTGGGGCCACTCCTGTTTAACATCTTCAGCAATGATCTGGCCCAGGGGATGGAGTGCACCCTTAGCAAGCTTGCAGATGACAGCAAGCTGGGTGGCAGTGTGGATCTGCTTGAGGGCAGGGAGGCTCTCCAGAGGGATCTGGATAGGCTGGATCACTGGGCCAAGGCCAATGCCATGAAGTTCACTAAGGCCAAATGCCAGGTGCTGCCCCTTGGCCATAGCAACCCCCAGCAGTGCTCTAGGCTTGGGGAGCAGTGGCTGCAGAGCTGCCAGGCACACAGGGACCTAGGGGTGCTGAGTGACAGCTGAACAGGAGCCAGCAGTGTGCCCAGGGGGACAAGAAGGCCAATGGCATCCTGGCCTGGAGCAGGAACAGTGTTGGCAGCAGGAGCAGGGAGCTGATCCTGCCCCTTTGCTCAGCTTTGGGGAGGCCTCACCTCCAGTACTGCATCCAGTTTTGGGCCCCTCACTCCAAGAGGGACGTGGAGGTGCTGGAGAGGGGACAGAGGCTCCCAAGCTGCTAAAGGGCTTAGAACATAAGCCTGAGGAGGAAAGACTGAGGGATCTGGGCCTGTTTAGCCTGGAAAAGAGAAGGTTGAGGGGAGACCTCCTGGTTCTCTAGAACTACCTGAAGGGAGGTTGTAGAGAGGCAGGGACTGCTCTGTTCTCCCTGGTGGAGAGTGATAGGACAAGGGGAAATGGATGGAAATTGCCCCAGGGGAGGTTCAGGCTAGACATTAGGAGGAATTTCTTTGCTGCAAGGGTTGTGAGCCATTGGAACAGGCTGCCCAGGGAGGTGCTTGAGTCCCCATCCCTGGAGGTGTTTAAGAGACAGGTGGATGTTGCATTGGGAGGCATCATTTAGCAGGTTGCTAGGGCTAGGACAAAGGCTGCACTCAGGATCTTCAAGGTCTCTTCCAGCTGGAACTGTTCTAGGATTCTGTGATTCTAAGAAGATGGTTGGGCTGGAGCCAGTGGAATAGCTGTGGCAGTAAGGCACTTCTGTTCCCCCTCAGCCCTAAGATGAGGCAAGAGACAAATCTGGGTGCATCATGCAAATACCAAAATGGTTCAGAAGAGTTTTCTGAATGGTTGTGACCACTTGCTCTGAAGAGGAGACAAATATGGCATGAGTCATTGCTCCATTTATGCAGCACCTGGTGGAAAAAGATTCTCTCAAACTTTGCTGCTCTATCTGAACAAACATGATGTGTTTTACAGGCTTCACCCACCCTCCTCCTTAGTGAAAGAGCAAGGAACACTGAGAGGATGAAATCATAGAAAGCTGTGAAGTTCAAATTAGAGCTTCTGATTCTTCTTGCACAGTTGGCTTGTGGAACTCTTGTTGTTCAAATGTATCACAAGACTTCTTGAGGCAAAGCATTTCCCACCATCCAAATAAAGCTGAAAGAGAAGACCACAGGATACTTTCCTGTGTACTAGCAGTACTGAGAGCTAACCATAAAGAAACATTTCCAAAGGTTTATGGTGGGCAACAAGAGAAAATAATCCATGAGATGAACAACAGTAACTTTAAAGTTTCTTATGAAACTGTTTTATGATCAGATTAGACAGCAGTTTTAAATCCCACACAATGCTGCTTGCATCTTCACTTGCAGTAACCCAGGCTGGTCCCTGATGGAGGCAAGACATTAGTTGTTCCCTGATCTGATCCAATTACTCCTTTGTCTCTCCTGATTGAAGATGCTGCCAAGATTTCAGTGAAAGCAAGACTTTTTGTTAATATCTGCAAAAAAAATGCTGATCCACAGCAATGATGGGCAGTTTGAAACTAACATTGAATTGGTTTATATTGTAATAGTCAGGGTGCAAGATCTCACTTGAGATGAATCTGACACATGAAGAGCATTCAGGTTTAACCACTGGAAAACTCATTGCACAATCCCTAGGAGCTACCTAAAGAAAGGCTGTGCTTCCCAAAATATTGTGTATCTTCAGCTGAGATTGTTACACTTTTGGCCAAGATCCCTGCAGGATGGGGAGGCTGTGAGGAGCAGTTTGGAATCATAGAATCATAGAACAACCCCAGTTGGAAGGGACCCACCAGGATCATCAAGTTCAACTCCCATTAGGCACAGGACAAAACCCCAAGATCACATGAGGTGACTAAGGGCATTGTCCAAGTGTCTCTTAAACTCCACAAGATTTGGACCCATGACCACCTCCCTGGGGAGCATATTCCAATGCTCCACCACCCTCTGGGTGAAAAACTTCTTCCTAGCATCCAACCTGAACCTCCCCTGGGACAGCTTCATACCATTGCCCCATGTCCTGTCAGTGTGCACTAAAGAGAAGATGGAAAATCTAGTAATTTATTAAGGGGGAAGGCAAGGGACCTGAGTCTTGATTGTTGCCTCCAAACAGTTGGAGCTTGAGAGAAGCATAGTCCTACTTAGAGTTTTGCTTGGTGCTCAGAAGGGCCATCTGCCTTTCTGTGACAGCAGAAGGGACACAGGGAACAGAGAAGAGTGTCTGTTGGCCAGCCCCAGCTCCTGCTTCCAAAAATATTAATCTAGTGAAAATCAGCTTGAGAAGTATTTTTGTAGAGTTCAGTGGCAAGAAGCCCATTTAGAATCACAGAACTGTCAGGGTTGGAAGGGACCTGAAAGCTCCTCTAGCCCCAACCCCTGTGCCTGCCATGGGCAGGGACACCTGGCACTAGAGCAGCTTGCTCCCAGCCCCAGCCAGCCTGGCCTGCAACACTGCCAGGGCTGGGGCTGCCACCACCTCTCTGGGCAACCTGGCACAGTGGCTCAGCACCCTCCTGGCCAACAACTTCTGCCTAACAGCCAACCTCAATCTCCACTCCTCTAGCTTGTGTCCATTTGCTCTATTGGAGGAGAAAACACACAGTAATGGAGATGTGTTGATTACTTTTAAAACCAAATGTAGTGACCTGAACCATGGGTAGGATGAGCTCATTAGCCTTCTGGCAGTCATCCTAGGAGAAGGACAACTCTGATTCCAAACCCGGGCACATGGAGCTTGTTTAGCCCTGGAAGGCCTTCCAGCTAAGAGGTTAAACCTCCATCCTAAGGACTTGGCTGCCAGCATCCAAGCTTGCTAGGCCCTGGCAGATGAACCTTAGGACTAAAGGGTGGGTCCAGCTCTGCACATGCTGTGTCTCACCTAAAAAAATCCCTAGTGCAGGCTCGAGGGTGCTATCTGCTATCCTCTTTTTATCAGCGCTTGGAAAAGGCGCTGAGGAGGAGCATGGATGGAGCCCTCCCTGGATTTTGTTTGTGAAGCCTAGCCACGACGGCGATGAGTGACCTGAACCAGAAAGGGAATTGCTTAAGTGGAAAGATGAAATCTGGAGGAAGATTCATTTCCATAGGTGGCAGGAGTGGATCTCAGTCTGCCAAGAGCAAACAATCACTTAGCAAATGCAGCAGAGAGTGTTCACTGCACACACAGGTCTAAAAAGCAAGAGTCTTCATCTGCTCAGTGGTGGGAAGGCTTGCACTGATAAGACTCCAAGGAAAAATACAGCCACCTGCTTTTAAAGCAAGACACTAAACTGGCTAAAATGGAGTGAAATAGCTGCATGCTCTCAGCAAGCTAGAGGTGGTGTTATTTTAACATCACTCTGTGAGTGAGTCTGTCTGCCTGTCTGTCTCCAGGGTAGGAATTACTCACCTGTGTGATGAAGTCCTGCTGTAACTCCTGGCCTAGCACTGCTGGAGTGACACCTCTAAACTCTGTGTGTCACTGAGAGACCAGCCCAGGGGTAGCAGGGCATTCCTTGCAATCCTTAGCACAGTCCTCCAGAGTGCTGCCAGAAAATGCACTTAAATATGTCATTTAATTGCATTTCACCTCCAACGTGTTCCCTGACAATTAGTGTTGTTACATTATATTTGTACACCAAAAACCCAAGAGGGATGTTGAACTCCTAACATCCACACCCAAACTACAGAATCCCAGACTGTTAGGGGTTGGAAGGGAGCTCTGGAGCTCATCTAGTCCAACCCCCCTGGCAGAGCAGGAGAACCTAGAGCAGCTTGCACAGGATGTGCCCAGCTGGCTTTGGAATCTCTCCAGAGATGGAGACTCCAGCAGCTCCCTGGGCAGCCTGGGCCAGGGCTCCATCACCCTCAAAGGAAAGAAGTTCCTCCTGATGTTCAGATGAACTTGCTGGGTGCTAGTTTGTGCCCATTGCCTCTAGTGCTGTCCCTGGGCACCCCAGAACAAAGCCTGGCCCCAGCCTCCTGCCCCCCACCCTGTAAGGATTGCTAAGCATTGCTCAGATCTCCCTCAGGCTGCTCTGCTCCAGCCTAAGCAGCCCCAGCTCTTTCAGCCTCTCTGCAGCACAGAACTGCTCAAGTCCCCTCAGCATTCCAGTGGCCCATTTTGGAATCCTCATCTCTTGGACTTAGTAGAGGAGCAGCAGGAATTCAGCACTGAAGTGTAACTTTTAATACAGAAATGACATGTTTTACATACTTGTAACCTATGTCCTGGGCTGTGTACTTTGCTCAATCACTCAGCGTGGCACTTGCATTCCTTCTATTTCACATTTGTACCTAACACAAGCTTGTCAAATATTAACTTTGCTGATGTTTTCCCAAGGTACCTGATGCTCAGACATCTTTAGTTTCTAGTTTGCAGTGCTCTAAGTGTTACAGGTGCCTGCAATGATGCTGATTACTCCTCTAACAGCAACCATGTGTTTCCTCTTATCTTAAACGAGACCACTACAAGCTTGTTTTAGTCTTGGTTGGAGCACAGCTAGGGCTCCAAGTTTTTCCTAGTTTTTTAGCTAGGTTTTAGTTATTTTTGTGTTTGTTTTCTTTGAGTGGCAAATACTTAAATGCTGCTGTGTTTAGGAAGCATTTCTGCTTTGCTGTGCTCAGGGTATCACCAGCTAGAGTCTCCAGCCACAGGTAAGTTTTGAGATGCTCAAAGCTGGGTTTAGATCTACCAAACCCCCTGAAGTATTAAGATAGATTTCTGTATCTCTAGAGAAATAGAAAGCCAAACAGCTTCAAGTGCTCAGTCAGCTGTATGAGATAGAAGGTGTAAGAAGAGCAAAGACCAGTCCTGGGAGGGAAGAAAAAGATAGGATCCTTCAGGAATTGTATGTCTCTAGCTGCAAGAAGACTGCTGAGTATAGAAGGGAGCCCTGGCCATGGTGTTGGTAAGTTTTTGTTGGTTATTTACACTCTGAATGAGTTGTTTGTCTGTGACTACCTCACCCTGAGTCCAAAAGCTGAAGATAAAATGTGCAGCTGTCTGTCATGTGCTCAGGAGGTGGCCTTACTGGTGTTTGTGCAAGAGGAGTGCATTGGCTCGTGTGTACAGGAGTGTTACTGCTTTCTGTCCCCCATCACACTGGATGCTCTCTGTGCTGTTGTTTGCAGGGCCTGGCTCCTCTAAGCTCCCCTCTTACTCTCACTTCTGCTCTTTCTATGCCTAGTGGAAAGATAATACATGATGATTGACAGCTTGCTGAACATGAGCCAGCTCTAGGCTTGGGGAGCAGTGGCTGCAGAGCTGCCAGGCACACAGGGACCTAGGGGTGCTGAGTGACAGCTGAACAGGAGCCAGCAGTGTGCCCAGGGGGCCAAGAAGGCCAATGGCATCCTGGCCTGGAGCAGGAACAGTGTTGGCAGCAGGAGCAGGGAGGTGATCCTGCCCCTTTGCTCAGCTTTGGGGAGGCCTCACCTCCAGTACTGCATCCAGTTTTGGGCTCCTCACTCCAAGAGGGACATGGAGGTGCTGGAGAGGGGACAGAGGCTCCCAAGCTGCTAAAGGGCTTAGAACATAAGGCTGAGGAGGAAAGACTGAGGGATCTGGGCCTGTTTAGCCTGGAAAAGAGGAGATTGAGGGGAGACCTCCTGGCTCTCTCTAACTACCTGAAGGGAGGTTGTAGAGAGGCAGGGACT